>ML681989.1:53418423-53428423 GCA_007922195.1 Podocnemis expansa
TGTGTGTGTGTGTGTGTGTGTGTGTGTGTGAGAGAGAGAGAGAGAGAGAGAGAGAGAGAGAGAGAGAGAGAGAGAGAGTAATCATCTCAACTTCAGGGTATAACAGTAGTATGGAAGTAGTTGGGAATGACCATGTTATGTCTATTGCCTTTGACTGTATTTAAAATTCAGGCTGTTTCATTTTCACATATACCTTTTTCAAGTATTGTTATTGATAGTGCATCTTTGAATTAACCACTTGATTTGATTTGATTCTTTGTCACTGTGGTATTAGATGATTTATTTAATATCATTTATTTTTCTGTCATTGTTCTGATACTATGCAGGTTGAAGTAGAATGAGATATGGTATATTTTAATATACTTGCTATATACTGTTGTTCTAAAGCCTGTAGTTAGTCTTTTAATCAAGAAGTTAATGTCTAGTTTTTATTAAATGAGTATTTGTTCTTTTGATAGTCAAGTATTTTAATTTGTTTATCTCAGAATACTTCAGATGCTTGGAGCAGTGGCCATATGGTGTCACATCCTCCAGTACAGCAACAAGTTCATTCTTGGTGCTTGACACCACAGAAATTACAGGTAGGTATATTAAAACCTTGACGTTTTGAGATTTTTTTTTTTCTTACCAGAAATTTGAAATGTGGATTTAAAAAACTTTTTTGAGATTTAGATTTCTGAATTGAAAGTGAAATAATTCGGTATACTTCTCTGTAATGCTTACTATTTGGTACAAGTAGCTTTTATATTTGGCGCTTCACTGTGGTATATGTGAAATTAAAAACAAACCAACCCTGATTTCCAGTTCAGTTGGTGATGTGACACAAGTTGAATATGTTAGTGACTTAAGCATTATAATAACTTTGTAAGATAGAGAAAAATAAATATTTTTTCTTGTTAGAACATAAAATGTAAAGTCATGCTTTTGGAAGTTAGGTGAAAGATAATAGCCCAGTCATGCTTTTGGAAGTTAAATGAAGGATAATAGCCCCCACAGTGAGGCATAACTTAAGATTTATAAAGTGCAGCACATCTGTTTAACCCCCTCTATTCGTGTGAGTAACCCCTTGTGTCCTCCTTTGGCAAACTGGTATATGAATCACTTCAGTTTTTTTGCACCAGTTGTCACCAGTAATGTAGAATGTTGAAATTAAACTCTGGTGTTCATGCATTTCAGACAATATGGCTGCTGGAATGAAATGCTGGACATTGTTTTTGAGCCTGTGATTCAAATTTAAGGGGGTTTTTTGCACAAGAGTTTTTTCTTTAGCTCACTGATCTAGGTTGCAGTTCAACACTGAGCTTCAGCAGCAGCAGCAAATGAATGCATGTTTTGA
The DNA here is from genome assembly GCA_007922195.1 of Podocnemis expansa. Classification (NCBI taxonomy): domain Eukaryota; kingdom Metazoa; phylum Chordata; order Testudines; family Podocnemididae; genus Podocnemis; species Podocnemis expansa. Next base: position 53,419,760 of record ML681989.1, read on the forward strand.
AAATCAGATCTGGGCATAAGTCTTCACCATATATATATCTCAAATATTGCCTAAATGTGAGGACACTATTACAAAAAACATTGTGCTGAGGGGAAGATGAATCATGAAATTGTGGTATACTCACAGGCTGTGGGTATTACAACTGAAAAATATTTTTCTACTTGAAAGACAGTTCCTTAGTTATTGCCTCCTTAGCCAACTAGTGTTGTTTTTTAATACGGCTTGAGTTTTCCACTTGTTTGTCTATCTCCCTCCCTTGTTTCTGAAACTTTTATCAGTTGTCTCTTTCTCCCATCTCTTACTTCTCTTTCAGGCCTCCCTAGCATTTTGTCTTCTTCTCAACTTTGTTTTTCTCTTTAAGGGAAAGTTTCATTAGCCTCTTCATCCTATGTATGGAATAAAGGATTTCTTAACATTTATTTAAAATAGTTTTATTGTCCATGAATGATGAAGTCAGAAATGAGTTATGAAGGTCATTTCAAATTAAAGTAAATCAAATCTTCAGTCTTTATCTTACTTACTATTCAGTATATGTAATGGCAGTTTACGGAGAAGGCATTTTAGAAGTGTCTTTGTTTAAAAAATATTATTGGTGTTGTTTTTTACATCTTTCCACCTATAAAACATTTTTCCTGTAGTACCACAGATGTGCATGCAAAGAAAATAAATTTGTAAGCAATCCTTCTGAAATAAAACAAACTCCCCACCTAATGTGTTTTCTATTGGTGTATAAACTCTTAAAATCACTCAGTTTACAAGGCTTATGATACAGGATAGTGAAAATCCTTGTTATTTATATGGTCTGAAGCTTTCATTGGGGTCTCTGATGAGAAAATGTCAGATCATAAACCTGTTACTAGTCTAGTAATGCTTCTTTTCTGCAGCTTAGAACAGTTTTGGGAAGTGGCAAGCATTTCTATGGTGGGTGGTTATTTTTTATTTCTTTCCTATTTTTAAAAATAGTGACACCTTGAAACTGTTTAGAGGCTTAGGAGTGTATTTAGTCAAAATAGAAATAAGTACACTGTTCTCTCATTATTGGCGTTATGCGTATCATGCTTTAACCTTATTGGCACTGCTTAAACAGAAACATACTCAAATTGTTAGAGCTGCAAAAGGATACACAGGATAAAAATCTATAATATGATACCAACTGATTACATATATTCAAAACAACACAGTAGTGAATCAGCCATTTAATGGCTTTATCAACTTTAGCTTCTTATTGTTTGGAACAGTGAGTTCATAAGATGTGTGATGACTCAGTATTTAAGAGCATTTAAAGAAAATAGTTTTCACGTCAGATTCTCCTCCTTTAAATGATTGTGTACATATAAGTAGCATTGTAAGTGTATGCGCCTGGTGCACTTGAGTCATACTTTCACTAGCAGGCAGTGCATGTGCCCTGCTAGTCTTGCATTAGTTCCTTCTTATAACTCATGGTGATAGCTGGAGTTCCTCATCAGTCCTTCAGCTTCAGTTAGTCAGCCTTTAGCCAAAATAATTTCTCTTATTTGTATGTTGTAGTTGGTGTTAGTATGGTACATTTCAGTTGTACAATTTAAAGGTTTTCTGTGCAGAAATAGCTAGAGTTAAAGCAACTTGCTAAGTGCAAGGTAGTGATTCATCTTACAGATAGCCTGCCTAGCATGATTGGGCAAGGAACATATGAGGAACAATTTTCCTCTTTGCTGGTAAGGCTAAAGAAACACAAGTATTTCTGCCCTCATGTACCTCTCATTGAAAAGGTTATGCATCCTTCTTCAGGACCTGAGATGGTGGACAGGTCTTCCACAAAGAATGACCTTATGGCTGCCCCAGCTTCTAAGCCTTTGGTCTCCTCATTGTGTCCAAATTTATCTTTGTTTGCTGAGGCTGACAGATTGTCCAGCTCTCATTCTTTACCCTATGAGAAATCTGCTAAAACACCTCTGAGAGCTGAATTGAGGTCTGGTTGCAAACACCAGTACTTACTGACACTATCTGAGGTAGCACCATTGACTCTAGCTCCAAAACGGCTGCACAGACCAGTGTTGTCTTCAGTGCCAGATAGGTCCTTGAGCCTGACGTTACTGGATCTAGCACCATTGACAGTGCTAATGGAATGTTTCCTTTCAGCACTGCAGACCTTCTTTGCATTGAAGAACTTATTGTGTTTCCCTCTGCTGGGTTCTCCTTCATGACATTGCCTGGCATCAGTCACATTGGCCTCAACTCGGTTGGCACCACCAGCATCATATACTACCATAATGCCAGCATCTCCACCAGTATTGTCTATGCAGCTGTCAATGCTGCCTCTGCCGGCATGGGTGACATTGATCACCTTAATGCCTTCCAGCCACGTAACCCACTTCCACTGGCTCTGTTGATGATGACACCTTTAGCGCAGCACCATGTATAGCTGCTGCTGAGACCACCAACAATGCCTGCTAGAGCTGCTCCTCTGTCTGTGAGGAGACCCCAGCTCATCCTCTCAGAATCTGACTGTGGTGGATCTATACCTCCCTCAAGGTCTTTTTAGGTCTTCATAAACTCATGCTCTAGGAACCCCTGGACCATACAGCAAGAGGAGTTTTCTCACGAGAATGCCCATGTATGGTGTCCACTGCTGTGGGCAGTGCTGCAGGCCTTTTTGGGTGTCTTCAGCAGCTCCAGAACATCTAGGCCCCCTTCAGAGATTCAGTCTTAAGAGAATGTTGCCTTCTTCAAAATCATTGGCTACTTAGGGAAGAAGTTCCTTCAGTCTTGAATTTCTCCTTTGTTGCAGCTGAGAGAAGAGGAGGCAAGGGATGTTTGTTCATTTATTTATTTATTTGGTGTATGCAGTCTGGTCATGCCAAGCTACAGCATTCTTATTGGAGATATTCAGTGGTCAACGATACCGAGGAAGTTGAGTCATTTGCAGTCTTCAGCAGTGTGTGTCACGGTTTGTGGCTGCCTGTATTGACAAATTGTCTCTAACATGCCATCAGAATTCCTCTGCAGCACAAATTCTGTGTTCAGTATGAAACTGGTTCAGAAGACTCTATTGTCTTCATGGTAAATCAAACCCAGGTTGATAATGAGTGAGGTCTGAGACATGATAATTGTTTGTCACTTTTTCTGCTTATCGTGAAGCTCACCACACATTCTCTAACATGAGTCCCTCACCCAGTAAAAACTCATCTACAATAGGCACTCTGAGGGCAGATAAGACTAATGGTAGCTGTAGTGTATCACCAGGTTTGTCACAAGTTAGGCTATGCTGTGCTTTCCTCTTTGCAAACGCTGGGTGGCGCAGTATTGCAGGGAACCAGTAACCATGGTTAAGGGAAGAATCATTAGGTGTCAGGCTCCACCTCAGTCACACCCATATTTCTTCCCCTTTCCCATACAAGGCTGTCACTACAGAGCTGACATCAGCTCTCCTGGAGGACTTCAGCATATTCCTGGATAGCAGGAGGAGGAGACTACATTTCTGGGAGAGCATGTGAATCTGTTCAAGACTACCTATGCTAACTATTATCTTGCAAACTTGAAGACCCTGTAGCAGTTACCAAGCTCAATTCCACTCACTGCCAAATGAGTGAAGAAATGTTACCAGGTTCCTCAGCAGGAAATGGATTATTTCTGTATTCACCCCCATCCCAAATTCTTTAATGGTTGTAGCTGCTAGTGAGCATTTGAGGTGCGCACCCTAAGGCTACCCCAAAAGACTACTATAGGAGGGCAGATTTGTACTGCACAAAGACCTATGCCAGTGTGATCACTCAAAAGAGGATTTCAATGATCAAGCATTGTTGTTTAAATAAATCTATTTAACTGGTCAACAGTTTAAAGTTTACAGAACAAGTTGCCTAAAAAATACAAGGAAAGCTCTTGGCCATAGTTTTCAAAGGACACTTCAACATCTGTGACGTGGTGCTGTTTAATGTTCCATGGCTACACATAGAAGTAGGAAAAAAAAAAAATCAAGCGAAGGGTTCATACTGATTTTTTAGAGGACTTCTGGTACCCTCTGCATTAAAAAAAATTTCCATCCAGCCTTTCATTTGCATATCTGCACCCTAGTAAAAAAGCAGAAATAGTTTAAACTTCTGGCACAGTAAAGAGTATTTTACCAGCCAAGACTTCAGGATGTCTCTAGAAGGAGATCTGAGCTTCTCTCCAGTCATCATTCAGCAGCATCTGCTGCAGACAGCTCTCACCAGACCTCATTGGCTTGAAAGCAGTCATTGGGACATCTTGATCAGGGATAGAACCAACCATTATAGACCCAGGAGGCTCTCTGATGTGTGCTTGCAGATCAGTGATCAGAAGAGGATGGTTCAACGCTTATCTGAGCTGCTGTTCTTCACAAAGGGGTGTGTCTTCCTTTTTCAGTAGAGTAGATTGCAGATTGTCAGGATAGAGAGGACTAAGGACTCTGTCGCATGGAACTGTGGGATACTTCCAGCTGACTCCTGGAACCCAAATCAAGTGGGGCTGGATCTGTGCTGCTAAGCAATAAGTCTGGAACAGTGAGTTCTGGCTTAACTGAAGCATGAACTCTCTTGACATGGAGGGTCTTCATACCCTTGGTCCAAGCCCTGTGGTAGTGCAATTACAGTGCAGACTCCCTTACCATCTCTCTTTAAGTAATCCAAAGTCCTGTTACCTGTAAGAAAACCACCGGTGAGTCAACAACAGCTCAGTGTTTGAGCACAATCACTCAAAAGTGGGAAAAAAAATGGTTACTTAACTATACAGTAACTATTGTTTTTCATGATGTGTTGTGTGCACACACACATTCCACAACCCTCCTACCTTCTCTGCTTTGGGTATTAGAATCCATCAGTGTAAAGGGATGGAGAGCAAACTAGTGACAATTCCTATTGATACCTTCAGATCAGTGTGAAAGGATAACTGAGGCCCATGCGCCACCTGCTAGTACTGCTAGCAGAAGTCAGAGTTGAGCGCATTGGGTGCGGATACATCTACAGCAGAATGTATATATGTGCACAACAGATCTTGAAGAAGTGCAGTTACTGTACAGGTAAGTAGCCAAGCTGGGGGTTGGGAGCTCTTTTGTTTTGTCCCCTGTCTCTTTTGAGGTGTGTCTTTTCCAATATCCATTTTATTTTCTCATCTCTTCAACAATAATTTATATATTTTAACATGTAATCTATTTTGTTAACTATGGTGGATATTCATTCATCTTAAATGAAAATAGAGAAGTCAAATAGTTTAGCACTAAAATAAGTGTTTATGCTTCAGTTATAAAACTGTCCAGTCTTGCATCTTTGTTCTTCTCTAAGGTAGAGGTTGGGTAGTATTATGTTTGAGAGTTGATACAGAATGCCTTTCATAGGTAACCATACTTTATTTTAAGATTTGTACCAGACTGCAAGAATAATATGGAAAATTACAGAATATGTGTAATCCTAATTGAGAATTGTATAGGTTTTAAAAACTTTATAGATTTAACATTTGTTCATGGACAAAAATATTTTAATCAGATCTAGCACTTAAGAACAATGTATTGTTTTGTACTATACTGAGTTAATGCCTTTCATTTTGAATAGGTAAGAGATGCTTATGTAGAGCTTTTAGTGTATCAGTTGTTATAAAGGGGTTTAGTTCTCTTCAGCACTTTTACTGTATATTTTCTCAGCTTCAGAAGCTTTATTTGTGCTGGCTATATTGAGTGTTGTTATCAGGAAACATTTAGTCCTATGTAAGTTGAACAGTTCTGAAGTGTACTGCTGTATTATTTTTTTCTAGCACTTGGAACAGCTGCGTGCAAACAGAAATAATCTAAACCCAGCACAGAAACTTATGCTGGAACAGCTGGAGAGTCAGTTTGTCTTGATGCAGCAACACCAGCAGGTGCGAGCAAAAATATTTTTCTGATCTTCAGAATTTGGTGGTGTAATCTGTTTTCATCTTGAACCTGAATTGGTCATACAAGCTTTCATGCCCTTTTTACCAGCTTACATAACATCTTCTGTTTTTAATTCAGAATTAATTTACTGTGATTAAGTAAAATTTACTGACTGTAAGACATTTGGTTTTAGCTGTTTTGTGTTGTAGGACCACCATACATAATGATCAGCCAGCTTTAGAATTTGTTTTCTAGTTAGTTCTTTGACTGAAAAAGTTTGAAGAACAGTTTAGTTAAGAAATAAGCCTTTGTAGTGAGTTGTCAAGCGGCCTCTTGTTCTTGCCTGTTACTCACTTCTCTTATTTTTTGATGCCCAACTTTAAAAGTCTAATAATAACTTGTAGACTTGTCTTTATGCCTGCTCTAGGAAAAAGGTCTGCCTTCAATACCTGTAATTTAAAATTCACTCACCATTTGTGAGCTTGTCAGTTCTACAATTCAGTACGAACTGGAAGAAACCTCATTTCTGACCTACAAAATAAGCTGATTAAAATTAACATTTATTTCTACTATAGTCTTTCACGTAAATTTTGGTTGAAATTAACCGTACACAGTATTTATATATTCTCTCAAGCATGTGCTTAACCTAATTCTTTTGTTTTGCTAATTTTTCATTAGATAAGGCAAACAGGAGTTGCACAGGTACGATCTACTGGAATTTCTAATGGGCCAACAACTGACTCATCACTGCCTACAAACTCTGTCTCTGGTCAGCAGCCTCAGGTTGCTTTAACCAGAGTGCCTAATGTCACTCAGCATGGAATCCGTCCGGCTTGCCCTGGGCAGCCTATGGCTAATGGACCCTTTCTAGCAGGCCCAGTTCCCTGCAGCACAGCAAGAACGCTGGGTAGTACAGACACTATTTTGATAGGCAATAATCACATAACAGGAAGTGGAAGTAACGGAAACGTGCCTTACCTGCAGCGAAACGCACTCTCTCTACCTCATAACCGCACAAACCCGACCAGCAGCGCAGAGGAGCCGTGGAAAAACCAACTATCTAACTCCACTCAGGTATGCACTTCAGGTTATTCATCCAATGCAGTGAGCAACTACTGTCCAAATCACTTTTTGATGTCTTCCCTCTGTAAAACACACTCTTTCCATTTTCAGAAGTTTGATTAAACAAGTGCAGATTATCGAACATAGATGATTAAAGCTACCTATTACACTTCATTGTTAAAAAAGCAGCTAAGTTATATGCTTATGGAATATAGGAAATAACCATATTTAGGGCCATTAATGCACATTTGTACAGCTGTCTTTTCCATTCAGAGGTATTTCCTTTAATATTACTAAATGAAGATATAGAGCACTTATTGCTGCAGGAAGCAGTCTTTGTTTTCTACATATTTTAGTAAAAATGTGCATATTTTTATAGTAAGCTGAACGTTATAGCCATAATTGAAATGTTGCATCTTATTTTAATTGTTGTAAATCATTTTTGTTGAAAGGTCATAAATTCAAAATAGTCTTCAACAGTAACAATCTCAACATAGAATATGTATCAGTATATATTTCACAACAGAAGGCGCACAGACTCAAATATAATTATTTTTAAAGAATTTTTTTGGAAGAAGTAGAAAAACCTGTTTTATTCACATGCTAAGAGTTTATTCACTCTGTCCCCCAAGACTTCCATATTTAAATCAGTAAGTTGGTCTATGCTAAGTCCACTCATGTACTTTCGTTTTACTGGTGGATTGGTGTGACCAACTGCAGGAATACCTACAGCTTTAGAACAGCATTGTAGCCTGGCAACTGTTTTCTTGCTGTTCAACACTGATTATCAGTGTTAGGTTTTTGATTACAGATTATTGCAAGTTACTTTATCCAAACTCAGATGATTTTACAGTGCGTGCTGTGTACAGTCTGGCAGCTTCAGATACACAATTTTACAAAATAAAATGGGAAAGTAGCAGGAGCAGTGAGACTATTGTACAAGCAATTAGTGCTACATGGAAACAACATGATAGTAAGATTTTAAACTTAGCCTAACATATTAACAAGGTAACTGGAGGGTTTATAGAACTGGCAGAGTGTCAAGTCTTTCAGCCTTATTGTCTCTTGCCCAAGTTAGTCTTGGCTGGTTATGAAAAATTATCTCTGAAATAAAATGGCTTCTCTGTATCCTATGTGAGATAAGCCCTGTGGCCATCAATTCACTTCTTACTTGGTAGGTGTCCACATAATAATTGAAACCCTTGTTGGTAGCTGCAGCAAAGAAGCCAAGGAATAAATTGACACAGATTGTGCCCTATAAATGGTGCTTCCAAGACAAGATTAAGGATTGGTGGTTTTGTGTGGGCAGGCCTGCACTGCCACATTCTCCCTGGGTTCCAGCTGTGTGGTGGATAAATGATGAACTGAAGTTTCTGGTGCTTTGATATATTCCAGAAGTACAAAATTCACTTTAAAATTAATACTGTGTTAAATCAGTGATTAAGTTATTTCTTGACATTAATGTCTGACATATAAGAAAGAGTTATTATGCAGAAAGTATAACGAGGAGGCTCTTGTCTGCTTTTGGCTAGCGGAATGAAAGAAAACTAGTTTATTTGACTTGCCAGGTTTATGATGACATATATAACATGTAAAAAGATTCTGGAATTTTTCTTCTTTCCATGCTGTTGATTCATGGTTTTTAGTGGTCATATATATGCAGCAAACTAACTCATTCACAGTAGATTTAATGAAATTTGTATCAGGTTAATTTACAATGTTTTTCTTCTAATTTTTGTCACTTGTCCTATTATCATGGT
>ML681989.1:53433423-53454515 GCA_007922195.1 Podocnemis expansa
CCCTGGAACTACGGTCACTGTTAGCAAACGACAGTATCTGTCTGATATGGTCATATTCTATTGCACTCGCACCTTGCTGATCCTTAACTTTTCTCCCCAATTCATCTGTCCCTTTTCATTTTCCTGCCCTATATCTTCCTCTTCTTCCACATACCGCTCCATATCCTTGAGTCCAGGCCTAAAACAAAGGCATGTTTAAAATTAATTGGACTTAAACAAAACAAAACACCATATTAATTCTAAGACATGCCTGTTACCAAGATTAAATAATTACATAACTTTTTTTATAACACTAGCGATCTCTGAGTTTTCATCTGCACCTACTCTACTCTGCTGTTTATTGCTTCCTTATTTCGTTTTTTGTTTTTAGATTAAAATTTGAACGGTAGAAAAAAGCTGTTGATTTTTGAGGTTTTTACATACAGTATGCTCTCTAGGATAATGCTTTAGGTTCTTCAGAGCAATGTCTTAAAGACCTGTCTGTCTTCTCTTTAACTTGACATACGATTCACATTTTCTGTCCTCATTTTGGACATGAAAAGCTTTTGTTACAGACTTGCTAAACTCTACTTAGCTAGAATAAGTAAATTCAAAAATTCAGGATCCACTCTGTTCTTTTTGAGACTAATTAGGAAGGGTCTTAGCTTTCTAGATTTGTGTTTGCTAACTGGATGTAGTTGTGTATTGTATTTAAAAAAAAAAAAAAAAAAAAACCACAGGAAGGCCTTCTTTGCCTGCTTACCATAATAGTTTATTTGACCTGATCCAGTTCAGCATCTTGGATTGAAACAGGCAAGGTTTCAGCTAAAGAATTGTTGTACATGGTCCCCACACACATTCTGTGAATGTATTTGTACCAATGTGCCTTTGTCAGTGGACACAGCCTGGGAATGATGTATCTTCCAAGGCAGTCCTTGAATAAGCCCCTCATAGCTTAGTAGGGCCCCCATTTCTGAGGTTGTATCATCAAGTTACTTCTTTATGGTATACTTACAAGTTTTGATGGGCTTGGTTCTTTTGCTTTTACTCACTATCTGTATGTAACATCTCTGAGATCTCCTTTGTCCCTGAATTGGAAGAGAGAAGGGCACAGGAGAAAAAAATACTTGAGAATTCTTTTTGGTGGGAAGCCATGTGTGTCAGGTTTGCAGTGATATGTGTTTCATCTCATCATTTGTTGTGATTAAGGTGAAACTGAGTATCCGTTATGGGAGTTCTTGAGCTGGGGAGTAAAGGTGGCAGAGTTGCAGGGAGTTGGTAGGGGCATACTGAAACCAGGTTCAGGATCCTAATTGGTTGATGACCTGTCTGTCAGGTGCAGAAATAGAGCAGTACAGATTCATTCTGAAACTGTGGAAGGTTACAGAAAGGAATTACTAGACAAAAATTATACTTCTGACCTTTAGGTAGACTTTATTTCATGCACCTTATGGTATTGCAGTTTGTAGGTAGAAAATATGACTGCATGCAGAGGAGCAGTGTCATAAAATAGTATTCTTCTGTTAAGGGTGGCTTTGGATAAAGTAGGAACCAGACTGAATCCAAACATATCTGAGGTTAATAAAATATCTTTTATTGCATTTATGCACTTCCTGGTTTGGGTCAGAAATGGTAGAATTGAAATACCACAAGAGACTGTTCTCATATACAGCACATGCCAGTTTTCCGATCTGCAAGGTTCAGGGAACCATCCAAATTTGTGGATTCTTATAATGACTTGAAAGTGCTGAGATTCTTCTGTTCCTAGTCTATGTATAAATCACTTTGATTTGACCAGTAGCCTGCTATTTTTGCCAGTATTAGTCATTTGCTAATCTGTTTTTCTAAACAAAACTGGAGACTCATACTCTTTAAGGAATATTTCTACAGCAATAAGTTTTGGATTAGGTAGCAGGCAACACGGATTCAAGCAATGTGCTCTTTTATAGCTGCAGTGTTGACTAACGTGGAGTATTTGAAGATAGGTATAGTATAAAATGTGTGCAAGAAGTAAAATTGTTTTGTAATGCTTTTTTTGTCCATTGTATAATAGGGTCTCTTTATGAGAGAATTTCATTTGTGGTGTTATGGGTGCATTTGTCCTGGCTCTTTTAATTTAAAGGCTGAATTGTTCTGCATTTAGCGTTCAGTCCCTTTGCTGCATATGAGGTCTACAGTAGATCTTCTCCAAAATTACAGCACTTTTTGTACAGAATAATTCTTGGAAGAAGAGTTCACAAATAAATAATTAGTTTAAATTAAAGTTAATCTAGAAGTTGATCCTTTAAAAAAAAAAAAAAAAAAGCACCCATTATCAAGGGTTTGTTTTTGTTCTGAATTATCTCAACAAATGGACTAATACATACTCTTCAAGTTTCCCTGTATTTTAAATATTTAAAACCTTGCATCTTGTCAATTTCAAAAGGATAGATGTGATCCTGTGTTTTACACCCCCTTGCATTTAGTTTCATTCCTTTCTGTAAGTTCACCCATCTTCGAAGCATCTGAGGAAGTGGGATCTTCTCCCACGAAAGCTCATGCAAAAAATAAATCTGTTAGTCTTAAAGTGCTACACAACTCCTTGTTATTTTTTTAAATATTTAAAGCCTACTGAAATCATTTGCAGAGGCTATATTCAAAGTTGTGTTTTAAAATTAATGGTCTTTTTTGGGGCATTATTTCATTTATGTAAAAGTTTTTCTTTCAGCAGAGACAGTATAATGTTCTTTAAAGAATTCCACAGAAATTGCCCTCTTTCAAAATGCCTGATGTCTTATCATTCTCAAAGGGAACGGGACCACACATTTGTTCTTAGCAAAGATGGCCACATGCTTCATTTACCTGCTCCTCAGAGTGCTTTGCCTTGTGAGAGAATGGGGCAGACCATCTTCTCCCTTAAAGGCAGCTTGACAGCAATTCCAGTGAGAAAAATAGTAGGCAGTGCCCACTTTGAAGAAGGCTATCTTAACTAAGGCAGCCTTTTGTCTCATTTGCTTTTGATGATAATGGGAGATGACAATCATTTTCAAGTTTGCTGGACATAGAAGGAAGCTGAGGAGTACATTGTCAGATTCATGCTGACCTACGGTGGTGTAGGGCACCGAGAGTAGTCTACTGAATCTGATTCTAAAAATTAAAAGTAGTAATTTTAAAAAAGGTTTAAATCTTCATAACATTTTATATAGGTTCCTTGTTTATTTGAAACGTGAAAATTCTAATTTTTTAACAAACAGAAAGCAAAGTTAAAGACAAGATAGTGTTCAAAATACTATACTGGCAATTAAGGGTGAAAATAAAAAACAAAGCACTATAGACCCTGGAAGTTCAAAGTTAGGGTTAAATTTAAAAGAAAGCCAAACATGTTAAGCAGGGAGTCGTGTGGCACTTTGAGACTAACGAAGCATCTGAGAAAGTGGGATTTTCTCCCACGAAAGCTCATGCGAAAAATAAATGTTAGTCTCAAAGTGCACACAACTCCTTGCTGTTGTTTTACATCTGCCTTGTAGTGACACATTAAAGGTGAGAAAAGGGGGGGGAAAAAAAAAGTCTTTTAAAAAAATCAGTTTAACCTAAACTAGGACAATGTGCACTAAAATGTCTTAATCATAAGCCTATGAATATTGTATAATGTCATGCTGGGTACAAAGTTAAAGTTGTTTTGGTGCCCCAAAGTGTAACCTTAACTCTGAATTTCCTGGGTTTATAAAGGCTACTTTTGGGAAGAATTAGACTGTTCTGTAACATGTTACATGCTAACAGGTTTTGATTATTAATATATAACAAACATTAATTTGTAATAAATTGTAATCCTTTAATCCCGGGGTAGGTAATCCCAGCAGCCATGCCAACAGTGGCATGCAGGCCCACTCAGAGCCAGCACATGGTGCCCTTGCAGTGCCACTGAAATTTCTGCCCTTGCTGTTCCACACAGTTTGTTTTGGGGTCTCCTGGGGCATGGGTGGGAGGGTCCCCCATCCTCAAGAATGCTGCAGAAAGAAGCTGCTCAAAGTGTCTCCTTTTGGAAGCATGTGGGGCAGAGGTCCCCAGGCACACTGTGGAAAGAAGCCACCCGGAGCGGCTCCTCTTCATGGCATACTGCTGCTGAAACAAGCCACTCCAAGTGTTGTCTTTCTGCGCTGTGCCCAGGGACCCCACTCTGGCAGCTACTGAAAGGATCTAGTCTTGGCAGCTTCTTTCCATGGTGGGTCCCTAGGCACGCTGCTGAAAGAAACTGCCTGGAGCGGTTTCTTTCCACGAGCAGATCATTTTAGTTGCATGCTTGGGAAGGTGTCTTCTCCCCTGCCCACCCCACACCAATGGTGACTGCCTTTTTTTTGTGGAGGGGCCACTGACACCAGCTGAGGATCTGGAAGGAACAGCAGTTATGGGCATTGGCAAAGGTTGCTGACCCCTGCTTTATATAATCTTTATAGCATTACAAAAACAATGAAACATTTTCATAACCTTCCCTTACTGTGCCCTCACAAACAGGATACATGCAAAAAAATCCCTGTATGTTAATTTAATTTCTTGGGGGGAAAAAAGCCCTACAAATAGTGTAGTGGCTAACACATCTGGTTTACATGCAGAAGGTCCTGGGTTCAAACCTCAGGGGGTTGGACTGGATGATCTTATGAGGTTCCTTTCAACCCTATGATTCAATTCTATTCTATTCTAACTTTTGAGCTGTTTGCCTGGTGTCCTGTGACTTAATAAGTAATGTCTGGTAGAGTGGCTATTTGAAATCTTGTACACTGTTCTTAATACAAATGGTTTCTGCTCAAGAATCTTAATTCTGCCTTTTTTATAAAGAGCTGATTTTGTAGTCAGTGAGCAATTTTGCATCTGTTTTTATAGCTGTGGAATCATGAAATATAGTGAACCAAACTGTAATGAATAAGTGGTGAGGTTTCATAATGTACTTAGAACTTTTTTTGTTTGCTTTAAATACATTTTGAGTCTGATAAAGTTTGAAATGTTTAGTGGTAGTCAAACAATTGTTGGTGAACAGAAAGTCTGGAAGTGATTGTGTTTATATAAAGAGAGAAAACCTTCAGCAAGGCTTTGCCTTGTAAAATGACGCATTGCAATGACTGACTTATTTTTCAAATGGTAAGTCTTGTTCTAGCTTAAAAAAAAAAAAAAGAATCAACTAGACTAAAATATTGCTCCCTTTCCAAGTGAAGGATCTAAGTCAGTCACACTTATAAAAGTGAAGGTTTTATAAATTTGTAGAATAGGACCATCTGCACGTAATTGGCTGTGGAAAGTTTAAAAGTAACTTCAGGTGCTAACACTAGTTAGTGTACTCTCCAAATGCAGTATGCATCTGATTATCTGAATCACATGGGGGATGTGATTTTATTTGGATAATTGAGAGTTTGAATTCTTGATGGCAGGAATAGTTCAGCAGTGGGGTGACCTCCCAGGCAGCTGGAGGCTCATTTTCATCGTTGTCTTCCTTCTCCCCCTTGTGGTCCTGGCTGTGGGGGCCTCTGTTGTGCCCTTCTCACTCATTTCCGTTGTAGTGGGACTAGAGATGGCTCTGTGTGCTGTTGCAGGGCTAGTGACATGAAACCTTGTAGGTAGGGCTTAAATTTTTATAGCACAGTGGCCCCCAAATGTGGAGCATATCACTCCCCCCCTCCCCCAAAGAACTATGGGGAGGGGTCCAAGGAGGGAGCAGCTCCCAGTCCTGACTGTGCTCTAGCCACAGCTCTGGCCCCCAAGGGGGGCACACACCAAAAAAAGTTTGTGGCCATTGTCATAGAGTACATCGCAGAGGTCTCTGCCACCACATGCTGTGAAAACTCTAGTGGGATTTGAAGATATTTGCCAGAGCTCCACTCCAGACACCTTCCACTGAAATTTAAGACCTTTCCATAGGTGCTTGGTGCATGGGGGAGGCTCCAGTTCTGGCATGGCAAAGCAAACACCCCAGGCTGCAAGGTCCCAGCCTTCCTTACGCTTTGTGCCTGTAGGGGTCTATCACAAGTCCTGCAGTAGCTGAGGAAACTCTTTTTCTATGTAATTCTTCTGTCATCGCCCTTGCTTGCTCAGTCCCATGGTAGTAGAGCTATGTAGGCCTCCCTGCCCTGCTGCACAAGTTCTTCAGTGTTATGTGCTCCATAGCCAAGGCCTTGTCGTCATTCTTGTAGTTACAGCTGGTAGTCTCTGCTCTATTATTTGAACATTTGCATTATCCAAATCCTTTTCTCATCCCGCAGCAGAAGATAATATTCCCTCTATAACATATGTCCTGTGCTGGGGAACCAGCAAGGGTTTTGGATAATGCAGAGGTTTGTGTAACAGGGTTTTGGATAAACAGGAAGGTAGTGCAGTGTTGCAAAATTGATAGTGTGTGAGATTTTTCCTCTTTACTGTCATGAAGTTAGTTACCATCTTTCTGTACCTTCAGAATTATACCTGATTTGATTAGGTAGCTAATTAGAGTTATATGAACTCTCTAGTTGAGTGTCTGCTGGATTATAACTATTTCAGGATAATGCCCTCACACCTAGTGGTCTCTTTCTAAAATGAAAAAATAACTCATTAAGTTTGTATGCAGTCCTAAAAAGACTAGCATATATATTTCATTCATTGTGTAATAGCTTGTCACATGTATGACTCCTGTCTTTTGTTCTTACTGCCAAAAGAGAGCTTCTAAACTATATTTCATTTCTGATAGCCGGGGATAATGATTCAAGGTAGTTTTTTATTTCTATTTTTGAAACTGCGGCTGCATTGTAATGTGGTTATTTATTTAAAAGGTTTCAGTAAAATATTTATAGATGTAAAAATCCTCAGTACATTGAAGATTTTCGTTTCCTGGACAATTGTGCTGCTCCGGGCTGTATTTTAAGCACAAACAAAAGGCCCCATATCATCTGCAAACTTCTCAACTCAAAGATATCCCAAGATTAGATATGGTCTCTGTTCACTTTTCAGCTATTTGCACTCCCACCATATCTTAAAACCAACTTTGACTGTTACAGGCTTTGCTGGGTTAATGGAACTGTAATAGAAAGTCTGTTTATATTTTCCTAAGGTGCAATAGAAAGGATCATCTAGCTTTGCATGTTAGTAAGTCTACATGTGAAATACTTATTTTAAGAGCATGTCCAAATAAGCTGTATGTTTCAAAGATGCTGGACAGCTGACTGTCTATACTGGTGAATTTTAAATTCCATGCTTAGAATGATACTGAGAGGGAAAAGAGGAAAAATTATCTGAAATTTTACAAGAAAACAGATGAAATATTACAATTGTCATCACCAGCTCATTGGAAAAGCTGTTTCTTTAAAATTTCTGCTCCATCTTTGTTACCTTGTGATCATCAGGCCACCTTCTCCTTTCTGCTCTCTAAGATTTTGTGTTTCCTATAGTTCTTGCCTCACATGTGCAGTTATGGTTTCTGTCTTCAAGTGATTCACTTAATACTTCGCCCAAACTGTTCATGGGTAGGTCCACAGTTCCCTTTCCACCTCCTGCCTTTTTCCTCTGGTCATCAGCTGTAAGCAGTGTGCTGCCTCCTTAGTGGTCCTGTGCCTCAGCCATACTTAACTCAGCCAGGCAGTGGAGATGAAAGCTGACTGTTTGCAGGTGAGGGAGAAGCAGCTATAGGAAGTAAAGAAGAGAGGTAGCATGGCTGTCAGTAAGTGCTGCCCTAAGTAGTGGTGGGGACTAGTTTTAGTTGGGTCAAAGATGAAAAACTTGGGTCTGTTTTGACCATCTGTATTTCCTGGCAGTTATAAAAGAGAGAAAAATTCCTCAAAACCTTGGGATTCTCCTGCAAGATATTATGTTGTAATAATATCCTGAAAAATGGAAATTAAAATGTGCAGAAATTTGCCTGTTATTCAAAGATGTTAAGACATCCTTTCCTCAGCCTCACAGCTTCCCAGGGTATGCCAGTCCTGTCTGTCATGTTTTGCAGGAACAATGAGTAATCCAGAATTTTGCTTTCTTTACTAAACCTTTTCAACTCCTCAGCCAATAGCTAAAAGAAGTTTGGCAGAAAATTCTACCATCACGTACAAGTTAAGTCATTAATGTGCATCTCGGCCTACTATAGTTAGTTTTTAAGAAAGTGCTGCACCAGTGGGATTCAGGGCAGATCCATGGTGTGAGATTCTAGATGAAGCCGGATGTGAGGAGTTAAGTTGTTGGCAGGCAGTGCACTAGAAAGCTTTCTACAGGACAATCAAGAGTGCCAATCTTTTCTATCATCCTGGACTGTTGAGAGCTCCAGATTCATAACCTCTTCTCCCCAGCTGCTCAGAAGATAGAAAGAATGTGTGCTAAGAACCTTCAGGACTTATTTTGTAATTTATGCACCTTCATTCCCCTAGATCACACCCTTACTGCTGATCATAGTTTGTCCAAAGTGAAATTGATGAGCAGCAATGATGCTGGGATATAGTTTTGTGACTTTCACCAAGATGCAGTTGTAGAAATGTGTTAGAGGGGGGTGAGAGAGAATCTCCTTACTCTTTTACTCCCTCTGACAATTGTCTGTCAGAGTGACTCAGGTGCACCTGAGGGTAGCCTGTGCATTCTCTCATTGAGCTGCAGCAGTGATTCTCAACCCATCGGCCACTTGCAACCCAGTGAGCAAACGCACAGCTTCAGCCCATGTGACATCCTCAGGGCTCTTCAGATAGTACAATATATTGTGTGGGTCTGGCCCACAATGTTCAGCGACAGTATCACATAACTAACGAGTCAGAACAGTAAGTAATGAAGTTGCCCAAATTGTCAGTTTAAATGTAATGTTCACTGTTTTCTCCACTTGGTAGAGATTTTTTTTGAAAATGAAATAAACCTGTAGATTTTTATTTGCATAAGTTTGGTAAATTTATATTAATTTGCATATAAATCTTGTGCATTTACCCATCAGAGACCACTTCATGAATTCATTCCATTTTCACCAACCCCATTCATTGCACATAGCTTTTAATCCACACAGTATTTCTTTCCTCACACTCATTTTACATACCCACCCAAAGTACAACAGCCTGTTTGTACAGGAAGGAGAGCACCTACTTCCTAGCTGTGTAATTAAAATACTGGAGCATTAGAATAAGGGTTGAAAGTTTCCCCAAGAGTAGCTCACTTCTGGGCTCTTCCTGTCCTTATTCAGGATAGCAGGGAGAATGGAAACACTAGTACTGCCCTCCTTTCAAGGAAGCAGTCTTTTAACTAGCCAGTGTGATTGTGGTCAAGAGAAGAGGTTCTCAGAATCATTAACCCTCTTTGAAATAGCTGCTGCTTGGGCTTTTCAGTTCCATGTTTGCTGTGCTCCCATGTGCA
Source organism: Podocnemis expansa (assembly GCA_007922195.1). Classification (NCBI taxonomy): domain Eukaryota; kingdom Metazoa; phylum Chordata; order Testudines; family Podocnemididae; genus Podocnemis; species Podocnemis expansa. The sequence continues at coordinate 53,442,715 of ML681989.1, forward strand.
GGCCATTGTCCCCTCAATCTGGGTGCCTCTCTCATCCCCCCACTCCCCAAATGTCCATGTCGCCTGATAAATAAAAGTTTTCTGAAGGAGCTGTAACCTCTCACCATACATTTTCTTGTCTTCATGGTATGGCTGTAACTTCCCGAGCAGTCTGTAGCAGCAATACCCAAGTTGTGGCTCACAAGTCACTCTTTAATATGTCTCATATTGCACTTTTGTGGCACATAATATTAAGACAATGTGTGATCCAATTATTAATCAATCAGGATGCTTTTGCTGTATTATTGAGTGTAGTTGATAAAAATAATACTTGGTCAGTCATTTTTGCTGTGAGAATAATTTTATATAAAAACTAAATATTTCCTCTGTACTATATAGTTTGTATGCACTCCCTCACTTGTAAATGAAACAATGAATTGATACTACTGTGGCTCTTTTGGGTAATATTGATCACTAATTTGATTCCTGAACCCACTGAGGTCTGAGCATCACTGGTCTGCAGGCTATCATCAGACAAGAGCAATGTTCTCTCGATCTGAGCACCAAGAACTTTAGAGGAAAGGGACATAAGCCATTTTATGGGCAAACTGAACTCTGCTGACACTAACTTGTCAATTTCCAAAGGGATAGCGGTGTTAGTCCAGTCGGGGGGGGGGGCACGCAAGGAGTCGTGTGGCACTTAGACTAACACATCTGTTTTTTTGCATGAGCTTTTGTGGGAGAAAATCCCACTTCGTCAGAAGTGGCATTTTCTCCCACGAAAGCTCATGCGGAAAATAAATGTTAGTCTTTAAGTGACACTAGCTTGCCAGCCTTGTGGATGCTCCAGCCTTGTGAATAGAGTTGCCCTGCCCATGTGATACAGAATGCATCCTCTTCCCTCCCTGAACAGCTGCAAACCATTGTAGTGGGAAATTTTTTTTGGTGAGAAAGGTAAATACAATTACAAATATTCTCCTAAAAATACTTGATCATGCATCTCAAAACATTTATTGAGGAAGTCTGTCATCCAGTACGGTTAGGTACTGCTTGCCTGATTGAAAAAATTGAGTCATCTGATAGTGTGTAAATAATAGTTATTGCTCCCACTAACAAATGGTTCTGATGGATATTGTGAATTTACATGTAGTTTGACTTATCAGTTGTGAGCAGCAATGGCAGTGAACCAAAGCAGGCATGAGTGTGGTTTATATAGTACTAATTACAATTGGAAGCCATCCTGGCAGCTGCATCCTGCATTAGACAGCGCATTTACAATTAAAATGTTGTTGCTGTTAATCAGAAAAATGCTAACAGTTTTCAGCGGGAAACATTAATGTACAAATCATACAAAATAAACTACCCACAAGAGAAATACTGAACTTAATACTAACATAATCATCAGTTTGTAATTAAAGACAGGCAGTTACTTTGGAGTAAACTTTGGAGGTATCAAACGTACATAAAAATATTTTTCGAAGTATTTCTCTGTTCCCTACTGAAAATACCTACATTTTAGTAAGGTCCTTCTACCTCATGAATATCTCATTTGTTTGATCCTGCAGTAAAGCAATATTGGTCAAGTTTATTACATCAGTCTGTGATGGACATAACTCATGTCCCAAATACTGCATTGACTTAATTGGAGAAAACTAGGTGTCAAGATCCAACCATAAAATAGAGATATCAGTTTATTGGAAAATGTTGGGAGAATTGTTACATTTTAATGTACTTTGGAAAATTTCTTCAACAGTAGAAGTCCTTTTAACCTGAAATAGTGCTTTCATGAATCTTTTGCTAACCTGTAATATTTTCCCATGTGTAAAAGAAATACATGGAAATATATAATATTTTGTTTTAGAAGAAAATAACAGTTCCAAAAAGTGCTCCATCCTTTAATTTTGCTTGGTGCTCAATGAATCCTGGAGCCTTTCAGTACCAATTCCTTAATTTAATTTTTGTCGTGAGGGGGCATTGTCACCATAGTCTTGACTTTTAATGAAGTTTTCAGAATATTTTTAGGGGAAATTGAGTTTTTTCGCCCCCTACCAGTGCTGTTTATTCACAGTATATTAAATTGGTAGCTAAAGAAAAACATAGTCTTCAGCCTCCCTAGGTTCAGCTAATTATTACTTTGTTTCCCTTGCTGCTTTTTTGGGGACTGTTTGATTCCCTTTACCTTTCTGTTTCCACACTGGAATTTCTTTGGATGAGGTGATGGGAGAACTTTGGAGGATTAAGCGACAGTTGAGCACAATTTTCTCCTTTTTATTTGTTGTCTCCCATTACTCCTATACAATCCTGGGCTCTGTTAGCCTACTACAGTATTGACAATTTACTAATGTTTGTCAAGTATATTATTCTTTAGATGTCTGTAGAAATACAGAATAATCTTTTCTTTCTCAGATGTTTATAGCTCTAGAAAAGCTAGGAAAGCAGTTTCTTAACACCTTTAAAGGGTTACCTTGTAGATCATGTAGTCTCAGAAAGAACATACAAGAAACAGAAGTAAATCTCATCTTGAAACTAAGTAGTGCACAGGTGTTAATTCAATAAGTGTATATGTAGATAACCTACTAAAAAAAAATTTAGTATCTTATATGAGGGATCATATCCCAAGTCAACTCAGTTACACTAATCTGTAGGAAAAGGGTCTTGATTAGTTTAATTAAAAATAATGAAACTAAAATAAAGTGAGGAAATTAGAATCCTGACTCAGCATGGAAGACTGCAGTAAGATAGGAATAGAAAAGGTGGCTAACTGTAAAACAAGAAAGAAATATGAAGGTAAAAATTGTCTAAACATAGAAAGCTCAAGATTTAACTTCAAACAAGTATCCCTCATCTCCCCCCCCCCCCAACAAAAAAAGCCAAAAACAAAAATAAATTAAGATGATAGATAGAAATACACATTTTGGATGGTAAAATAGAAGATGAGAATTTGATGAGCAAGTAGCCAAGTATGTTAAAGCAAATAAGAATTATAAGTGAATCTGTTATTTAAAAGTGCTGGTAGGTTGATCCTGAGAATTATAAGTGAAGTCTAGTGAGATATACTTTAGTACCAAGGAAAATGTTGGAAACAGTAAATAAAGATAATTATAAAACACCTAGATTACCAAAAAAAAAAAAAAAAGACTACCCGATGAGGTAAAAAATCATAAAGTGGTATTTGCTGGTATTTATTTGGACTTCCTAAAGCCTTTGACAAAGTCCATCACAAAAGGGTATTCAGGGAACTCGAGTGGTCATAAGGTAAGACAGGAAGTTCTGTCATGAATTAGCAACTGACGGTGACACAAGAAAATATAGCAGAAATAAATGGTTTGTTCAAGATGGCTAAAGGTGGCATGCATGGGGGGGGTGCAACTAGTGCACTTTGTTTTGTTTTTGTGATGTATAAAGAAAGCCTAAAAGGACTGTTACCAATGGCGTTGTTGTTAAAAATTCTGGTCTTGTCTGCTATGAATGACTGTTGAATGGAGAATTAGTAAAATAATATCACAAGAGATCATATTGGAAATATAAACATTTGATTTTTTAATCAACTGAAATGATTGTTTTTTAGCTCGTATTTGAGTTATTTGATGTATGGGAGAAAGAATGCCTGTTAAAGATTCAGCATCATCTCTCCTTAGTTAAATATGGAAACTTACTATTTGCATCCTCTGAAACCACAAGTTATTCCATGCAACCAGGCTTAACACTGCTGATACTTTTGGTGTTCTTAATTTTAAAAGGAGGAAAAAATCTTAATTTATTTCTTTTTGAAAAAATCTTCTAGGGCTTTGGTATACAGAAGGGTGCGTGCACACCCAGACACCACTCACCCAGAGGCTAAATAGGAAGGCAGTTTTTTGTTAAGTATATTTAATAATGATTTTTAAGTAGAGGTGAATGTAGACTGGCAAAATTTGCGGATGAATTACTTAGATTGTTCAAAACAAGAAATTGTTAAAGTTAGAGGGACCTAACATAGCAGATTGTTTGGACAGCTTAATGGTTGTTGAAAGTCAGTGTAGACAAATGAAGGTAATATACATTGGAAAGGTTTATCTGAACTCACACCCATTTGAGTTCAAAGTCAATTCTAATCATTTACCAGGAGCATCTAGTGTCACTCTAGAAGGATGAAAATAAGAATAGCAATACTGGGTCAGCCTAGTGGTCCATCTAGCCCAATATCCTGTGTTGTGACAAAGGCTGATGCCAAATGCTTCAGAACAGGGAAATGAACAAAAGAAGAAAAATGTCAAATGATCCATTCTATTGTCCAGTCACAGCTTCTGACTGTCAGAAGTTTAGGGACATCCAGAACATGAAGTTGTCTCCCTGGCCATTGTGGATAATAGGCTTTTTTGGGCCTATTCTTCATGAATTTACCTAATCCTCGGGTATGCTTTTGGGTTTCACCATGGCCATTTACGTTGAATTCCACAGGTTGACTATGCATTCTTTGAATCATTTCCATTTGTTTGTGTTAAGCCTGCTTTTAATTTCATCAGATAACTGGTGGTGGTGCGTCATGTAAAGGGATTAGTAACACTGGATTATTCACTTTCTTTACACAACCCATAATTTTATAGACCTTTATCATAATTCCCCTTAGTCACATCTTCTCTAAGTTGAACAGTGTCTTTTTCATCTTGCCTTATACAGAAGCTGTTTTGACCTCTAGTCACTTTTGTTGCCTTTTTTCTGTACCTCTTTTTTTATAAGATGGGGTGACTAGAACTGCAAACAGTATCCAAAATGTGGGGATATCATGGATTTATATAGTTAGCATCATGATATTTTCTTTTATCTATTCCTATCTATCTGGTTTATAATGGTTTCTAACATGCTGTTAGCTTTTTTGACTGTCTGCTGATTGACCAAATGATTTCTGAGAACTACCCATGATGAAACTGATATCATTTTTGTGGGATAACTGCTAATTTAGACCACGTTATTTTGTATGTATACTTGGAATTATTTTTTCCAACTTGCATTACATTGTGCTTATCAACACTGAATTTTATCAGCGGTTTGTTGCCCAGTCATTGTTTTGTGAGACTCTTTATAACTGTTCACAATTGATTTGGACTTAATTATGAAAGAAATCCTCCACTCGTAGTGCAGTAGAAGTTAAAAAATAAAAGCAAGGAAGATGTTAAAAGTTCTTGCTGTCACTTTAAGCAAAACTAGAGAGACATTCCTTATTTTGGCAACAACAAGGAAATTCTAGTAAGCTTGACAGTAATGTATGCTGTGGAAAGGACTGGGATTTTTTTTTTAAGTTCTTTTGCTGACTGTAAAAAGAGCCAAGTGGCAGACATGTTGAGTGTCTTCCTGTAGTGAGAGAGAAAGAGAAGAGTCCTAGACCTAGAGAGTGCGTCTGCAAAATAAGAATGAAACTTTCAAAGAGTGCTGTACTCACCACTTTGTGGCACCTTCTTCCAGTGATTTGCTTCACCTGGTTTAGTACCCCCTTTCTGCTTCTGTGTCTTTTGCAGCTCTCTTATTCATGGAGTTGCAGTGCAAGTGCTTTGTGACTCAGCCTTCTGGCCATGTCGCACTGTGATTTCCTTTTCTAGAGGAGTCTTCTAAAATCATTCCACACCCGCAGTGTCAGGTGGTCTTCAGCCCTCTGCCCTGATTCTGTCAATCCTGCAATGACTCAATTAGTCTTCCTATTCACTGCCTGTAACAACACCACACTAGAGCAGATGGTAGGGGAACGCTGGGCCACTCTATGCTCTGGGTTCCAGTCCGGGGTCTTACAGTCTGAGATAAAGTGATTGAGGCAGTAGTTGACAACTATGTCATTGTTTAGCGCAGCGGTTCTCAACAAAATATGTCGCTGGGAGCTGGGCTAAGTTTGAGAGCTTTGCGGAGATGGCAGCATTTTTTTGGCAGTGGGACCACTGTGTTTCACACTATTGTGCACACCACCAACCATTCAGTGATACAAAGGAAGTCGAAGACTGCTGGTTTGGGGCCTCTAGTTTAGAGCCTATAGTAGGTAGAGGGAATGAGTACCTGTGCGCTTCAGTAGTGCCCCCTGCAGATGGTGTGTTTATGTTCTGTAAGAGGGCGTGGACCCTGCCAGCTGAAGAACTAAGGATCCCTGCAATCAAAGGGTGAAAAACTAATTTGCAACTTCGCAGGTAAAAGTTCAGTAAGACCCATGAGGGAATGACTGTGGCTTAGAAGAGGGACTGAGTGAAGTCTTTGTGTTCTACACTTTTCCTTTCATTTGGACTTTGTGTAACTAGTGAGTGGAGAGGCTTTTTGTTTGGCATTAGGGCTAAACTGCCAAATCACTGACAAATTAGCCTACAGACTGAGAAACTGGACACGTGACAAGATGGAAGGGGTACCACCACAGAGGTGTAAAAAACAGGATAAAAATTAAGCATCATTGCACAGTGATAATGTACCATCACCTCAGTTCAAGTTTTTGGGCTAAATGAAATATAGCAAAAATAGGAGTCCAAAGATGCATTAGAATTTGGGGGGGGGGGGGGGGGAGATTAGAGACCTGAAAAGTTTCATGTGTAGAAAAGAGAACTGTTAAATTTAGATGGGAAGACTTAAGGGCAACATAATAAAAGTAGGTGAAATAATAAATAAATCAGGTAATGTGTGAACAAGGTGATACCTGTTGAAATTGAAAGATATTTAAAACTGATGAAAAAAATGAAATGTTACTTTTACACAATGTATAAATAACCTGTGCAACTCACTGCCACAATACATTGAGGTCAGGATTTTATTAGGCTTGTTAAAAATTAGAAGTGTACTTACGTAATGGCAACATCCATAGTTATAGGATTTTTTTGTTAAATGATATAAAGTCTCAGGGAATATGCTAACCACTGCTTGAGGGGTTAGGGAGAAAACTCTCTTATGATAGGTTTTCGAATAGTTGTCTAAGTTTTACTGCACTTCCTCTGAAAATATATGTGGTGGCCTAAATGAACTGTTCGTTCCCTGATTCCCTTGTTTCCATAGACATTTCTAATGTTTGTTCTCAGCTCAGACTTGAGTGATCCCCCCTCCAACCCCCCTTTTGGAAGGTTTGAAGGAAATCTATTGATCTATTTTTGAATATCCAAGTTTGAAGATGTTATTGTCATAATTCAGGACAGGGATGTCAAACATATGGGCTGCAGGCTGAATGTGGTTTGCGAACCTCTTCCATCCACCCCGTGACTGTGCTCTGCAAGACCACACAACCTTTCCCTAAAGAGAGGAGGAGTGTGGTCTTGTGACATCATGGAGCACAGTCTTGCATACCCAGTGCTCTGCAATGCTGCGAGAGTGTTAGGTCTCCTGACATTCCAGAGTGCCGGGTATTGGTGATAACACAAGGGGGGGTGTGGTGTGCGTGTGTGTGTGTTAGGGGGAGAGCGTGGTATTGTGGACTGTGGTCCTGCCTCCCCAGTGCTCCATGATGTTGTGAAACCTAACACACTCGCAGCATTGCAGAGCGCTCGGAGTGTGAGACATCACTCTGTGATACCACACTTTCTCCCTAACAGACAGTGTATGTGATCCCAAGGTGTCGTTGGAGTGCAGTCTTCATACCCAGCACTTCATGATGCAGGAAGAGTGTAAGCCATGTTTTGATTTATGTTATGTACAGCCCACTTGAAATACATGTAAGTCAAATCTGGCCTGTCATAGCAAAGGAGTTTGATGCTCCCAGTTTCGGGGGAAAACATCAGATGCTACAGAGTGTTCTTTTAATAATTAAAACAATTTATTCAAAACTTGCCATTGTTTTAATGTGCAGCAAAGACTGTTTTTTCATGTGGTTGAAAACAAATTAGAAATAACAAAATGTTCCTGCATTTATACTGAATTTGTAATGCCACTTCAGTTATGTATGTAAGGGTATCAGGTCATTACACAGTGACATAGTATGTGCAACAAGTAAGGTGGTCCCCTGTGGTTTTGTGAGACTATTCAGTTTTTATTTTGACCATTCAAGATCTGTCTTGCTTATAAATGGATACATTGGTAGCAAGAAAGTGTCCAGTTTAGCATGTCACCAGCTCCAAAGAGCAAATTATGTGCTTGGGACTGCAATCCTAAGGTACATCCCCTCAATTTGTGATATATCTATATATGTATGTGTGTATATATATATTTAAAAAAAAAATAAAAAAACAATTGAGGTGTGTGAACATCCCACCAGAAACAATAGTCGAATTCTCCCTCTGGATGCGTAACTCCTTCTCACCCTGTCCACCTCTTAAGTGAAGATGTCCAGCTCGACTACCACACAGTTATAAGCGTAATGGGGGGGCGGGGGGGGGACATTTTACTATGCAACAGTGAAATACAAATGGTTCATGTCTTGTCTGAGATTTTAAGCTCTTATTGAGCAACGTATTTAAGCACGTGCTGTTCTGATACATTTAAGTACATGCTTAAGCAATTTTGCTGAGTCAGGGTCTTGTCTGTCTAATGTGCAAAGAGAATATGATGCATTAAGGTATTAAAATTTGTATCATGTGTAAGCTCTTTGAGGCAGGGACTGTCTTTTTATTATGTGTTTGTACGGCACCTAGCACCGTGGGGTTCTTGGTCCATGACTGCACTCCTATGTGACATTCTACGTAACAAATAATAAAGTACAGTAATATCAACTGCAGAGCGAGATGTGCTATGTGGAGCAGATTTATAGTAGCAGTGGGGGTAATTTTGTGTGTGTCCTCCTTAGAGTAGGAGTGCAAAATTTCAACCATTGCATTGCTTTAGCACAGGGTGATGGTTGTTTTCTTTAGGTTTGTCTACGCTGCTCTGCTGCAATTTCAATTAATTCCTGAATTTACTACATCAGAAACTAATCCATGCTCAGATTATTTTAACAAGAAGAATCTATGCAAGTACAATAATAGGTATTCGCCAACATTTGGTCAAATATCCTTAAGTCTTATACAGAGCTACGCATGTAGTTTTGTATACATCAGAGTAAATACAGCATGATATATTTCAATGATTCCCTTTCTCAGAGTTCCTGTCTGTACCTTTGTGCTGAATTATAGTATGTGATGGAGGTATTTGTATTGATCATTTTGTTAGGAAAGATTTTGTGGCTATTTTTAGTCTGAAACAAAGCCATGTCAATTAGATAATAAGAGTATTTCAGTACCTAAAGTAAATGCTCTTGGCATCACACTCTTCTTTTACAATAAATCCATGTGTAATATATTTATCCTTGCCAGTTAGGTAACTAAAAGATTTAAGATGACAGAGTGCCACATAAACCACATTTTTTTTAATATGCTTATAAAATGTGATCCTTATTTGGGGGAAGGATCATTAATGCTGTACTTGATTAACCATATAGTCCCACCCTAAGACAAAGGGGGAAAATGCTCTATATCATCATTAATTCTCACTTCACTACTCTTCAGCCACAATAATTTAGTCTTACTCTGCCTCACAAGAAAGATGCAAAAGCTGAGTGCTGCAGAATGACTTAAGCAAGTTTTATTCTGCATTATGTATATGCTCGTATACTGTGAAGTACAAGTATAAAATTAAACTTGTCAAAATAAATAAAGTACACTACATCATGGTAGTTTTTTAATCATGCTCTTACTCAGTGGTTTGCAGATGTTACAGTTTGACTGTAACAATCTTTTGTATGAAAAATCTATGTGAGATTGTGTATTGCCAATTCAATAATTTTATGTCCTCTATTACCAGATAGACTTGATCTGAAAGGTGATTTTTGTCCCTCGCTGCTGTGAATGGATCACCTGGTAGTCAGTGCCAGTTAATAAGGTTCTGTAGTACATCAAATTAAAAGTTATTTGATATGTTAAAAATTTTTTTATTTATTTTGAGATTAAATTTTTAACTAAACGTGGTGCTCTTGTAATATTGGGAACAGAGTAATAGTAAAAAGAGCTTTAATTTGTGTTATCTTACTAAATAGTGAGACACTTCGAGATAAATCCTGGAGATTCTACTTAGCCCTTAATTATGATTTATGTGCTTGCATATCATCAATATTTTCTGTTGTAAGCAAAACGTAACTAGCACATAGGCAATAAATATACTTGTAATTTTTTTATCAGTTGTTGACACAGACAGCTCTCTTTCTTTTCTAGGAATCTGGGTAAAAATGGCTTATCTAACAGTAGCATTTTATTGGATAAATGTCCACCTCCTCGACCACCACCTCCACCGTACCCTCCCTTGCCAAAGGACAAGTTGAATCCACCTACACCTAGTATTTATGTAAGTATCAGCCAGTTCTTAGGAATAAATCAGTTGGGGCTTTTTGTAGCTATTCAGCAAACTTTTTAATATTCATAAGTATCTAAACAAGGTATCTTAGTCTGAGCGAAATTTTATCTACAGGGTTCAAAGTGTGAAAAGGCAGGAATTTGGCCCCCCCCCCCAAAAAAAGAGAATCTTGTAATCTGTTCTTTTTTAAAATACATATAGAGTAAGTGATTCAAATCAAGAATTCCAGTGTGATTGCTAAATTGAAATGACAATGTATTAGGGATGCTTTTTAAATTTTTTAGTACTTCAGGTACTGATTTAGAAGTTGCACTGTTCATGAAACATAACTCTGATTAATTCAAATAGATTTATAAAATAATTTAAGTTAATTAGCATGGTATTAGTCAAATGGTTGTATGAATAAATAACAAAACTGAACTCTACTGTCAATATACTTCAAAATACAGTAAAGAAAGTCAGTGGAAGTAGCAATACCAATATTCTAGCCAAAGGCAAAATATAAGGAAGAAACTGAGGTCTGAAAATCTTTACCAAGGGATTCCCTTATTCATGCCTAGCCTCTGGTACGGCAGTGTATTCTGACGCAAGAAGCAAACAGTGTCCCGGATTCCCTGTAAACCAAAGTTCCTTGGTCATGGAGAAGCAGCTTAGGTGGTTCCAGGATCTCCATAGTTTCGAGCTACAGTAAAATTAACATTTTTCTCAGGAGACATGACCTGTGCTGACCCCTAGAGGCAAAACGTTGAAAGATTGGCAACAGGAGCAAAACTAGATGTCACTAAAAACATTTAAGCGTTTTATAAACTGACTAAAATCAGTTGTTCTTGTTATTGATAGAAATATCATCTACATTTTGCCTGTTTTAGATGAACAGTTACCTTTTAGCATTACTTAAGTATTACCTTTCAATTTTTGAAAATACTGTAGTCTAACGTAAGGCAATATTGTCTAGCTCTAAAAAGGATATGATCAATTTGGATATTGTGCAATAGAAGGCAAAAAGTAACTACAAATCATAGTTACTAACATATATTGTAGAAATTAAGTTCTTTGGGGAGAAAATAGATATTAAGGAAGGAGCTCTGCTGAGCTAAAATATTGAGATGTTGCAGACAGTACGTTTCTAGGTTTTTGAATCTTATCAAGTACAGAAGTAAACATTAATACTGAGCTTTGCAAAGCTTTGCACTAAAGAAGTCTGGGTAAAATTTCTGCAAGGGAGTAAATTACAAAAAGTAATTTTGATTTCAAAAGGAATGGAACCAATGTTTAATGAGAAACTGTTATGTAATGTAATTGATGATAATTCATGAGTGCATGAAAATGCGTACGATTCCTGTTGCTTTACTAATGTAAAGTCTACATTCCCCAGAGTCCTAATACTACTTTGTGATTTGCAGTTGGAAAATAAACGTGATGCTTTCTTTCCACCATTACATCAATTTTGTACAAATCCAAACAACCCTGTTACTGTAATACGTGGCCTTGCTGGAGCTCTTAAATTAGGTAAGTTAGTGTTCTACAATAAAAAAACAAAGTACAGAGTAAACTTTTCTTTAAAGATAAGT
>ML681989.1:53454525-53519633 GCA_007922195.1 Podocnemis expansa
TGTGTGTGTGTGTGTGTGTGTGTGTGTGTGTGTGTGTGTGTGTGTGTGGAGAGAGAGAGAGAGAGAGAGAGAGGAAAGAATGATGGAATCTCTGAAGGATTCACAAAAGTCAGTTTTATTTCTTTAATATAATTTGTGTAACCTGGAATTAATAATGTGTAGTCTGCAAACTAAGCAGTATTTCTGTGATACTTTCAAAAGAACTTAGCACTGAGCACTTCCTTTTGACTGCATTAGTCAAGCTGATGCCTAACCATCTGTTTCAAAACCTAGCATGAGGCTTCAGTCTTTGAAACTGTTGGCCAGCATTGGTTTCTGCCTCAGTTTTTCTTTCTATAAAATGGGTGGTGATAAAGCATGTTGATCTGTAGGTTCAAATTTTTGTACTTGGTAGTATGCATATTATTGAACAGAAGCATTTTTATAGAAGCCAGTATTTGTCCAAAACACACATTTTCAGCAATATTAGAGTTAGTCATACCTGTTACTAAATATTTACTTTTTCTAATAATATGTATGCCCTTTTCTTAGAAACATGTTCTTAGGCAGCATAATCTCTTCCAGGCTTTTATAATCATTTACAGAGAAGGCTTTTTATTACATGAATGTTTAATGTGTAACGTAAAAAAACTGGACTGTATTTATCATAGCTGGGAAATTACATGTTTCCCTTTCAGTTAGAATATCAAACATTGTATTTTGTCATGTACTTTTAATTTGCTTTAAACATATTCATCTCTGGATTCCTAATGTATAATTTAAGCTTTTTGTCACATTGAACTGTCATTTATGAACTGTGTTCATGTTCTTTAGATCTAGGACTCTTCTCTACTAAAACATTAGTAGAAGCAAATAATGAACACATAGTAGAAGTGAGGACACAATTACTTCAACCAGCAGATGAAAACTGGGACCCCACTGGAACAAAGAAAATTTGGCGCTGTGAAAGCAGTAGATCTCATACTACAATAGCTAAATATGCACAGTACCAGGCCTCCTCATTCCAGGAATCATTAAGGGTATGTCATTACTATTTTGTGCGTGGTTTCTGAAGAACTACTACTTCTGTAGTCACCTTGCCCACAGTAGCAACTTCCACAAAAAACAAAACCTTATGATCATGTTTTACAGAGTCCATTCTTTCAGTTGGTAAAGAGAAGAAGGGAATTCCTATTAATACTATAGGCATGGATAACCATGTACATTTCCTATGAATGGATGGGCAAATAGACCATATGTTGTTCCTCTCAAACACTTTGTTTCTTTAATGTAAGACTAGTGGTTATCACTTTCATATTAGCTTGAAATTATCATCTTACAGTGATGCATACTGGTATCTAAACTTGGATTTAAAAGTTGTCGATCACTTTAAAAATGCTTTTAAAAGAACTTAAAGAAGTATTTTTACATACTGTTTTTCAAATTCCAGTTGAAATGTACTTTGAAATAAAATTTCTCTATTCAGAGTAGAATGGTATATTTATGTGCTGCTTTTTAGAAGCCCACACGCACTGTTTTCCTTCAACTCAAGTATTTGATACAGTAGAAATAATGTTATAGTTTCAGAAATGTGACTGTTAAATGTTTTCCATATAATGTAACGGCATTCCATCTTTGCTATTATGTTCCTATTATTTGGGAACTCCTCAGGTTCTGAAATTAACATTTTTTATGATTAAAAAAAAAAGTTGTTTCACATACTTAAAGTGAAGTAGTCACGTTTTTTAAAATATATGTTTGCCAACCTTGTTGAGTGTTTAAAGAAATAGTTTTTGAGTTTTTGTGGCCCCAAATTCTAGTGGTGATCCCCTCCTTGGAATTAATTTGGGAACTTTTGAAAACTCCATACTGATACGATACTAGATACATGAAAATACTAAGCTAAATAGAGCAAAGGGTGCAAGGTATTTAACCAGCTCCGTCTTAGAAGAGGTTGAGAAGTAACAAGCATAGGGAGCTGAGGGCTGATATTTTCACTGTAAGCACAAGGGAGTTGGTGGGTTGGGTGAGGTGACAAGAATAGAAGAACTAAGTGAGGAGAACAGGAGAACTTGCACTATGGGTAGTGGAGAAACAAGAACTTTATGAGCAGAATAGAAGCAGCAATATTTGGTGTAAGATCCACATTTGGATCTGTAGTTGCGAAAAGGAGAGAGGACTAATCATGGGCTGTGAGGAAAGCAGGGGGGAAAAAAAGGATATTCTGAAGGGGTGGAAGGGATAATATTGGGGGATCTTGATGGCACCTGGATTGGGCTGATCAGGGACACAAATGGGATTTTTCTAGATCTGCAATGGTGATTGGGGAAATGGGATATCCACTGAAGATTTCCGGCTGCTGTTTGGGGAAGTGAGCGATCAATGTATTCTTCCAGATCATTCCAACGCTGTTGGAAGGTGGGGGCTGCCAGAAGCCTTAAGCCCCACTGGTTCTCAGGGCCATAAGGTAAGCTAGAAAGGGTTCAGAGGATGGGCCCGAATCCTTATGCAGAGAGTGGGGGTTTGGGAGGTGTGTGGCTGGAGTGCTGGTTATTGTCAGGGGAAGACTCTAGAAATATGGAAGGTATTTGAGGTGGGGGTGCTGGGTCAAACCAATATTTCTGTCAGTAGGGAAGGAGGGGAGTGAATGTAAAGTGTGTATAATTTACTTTTGGTAAATTTTAAAATATAGAGCTAATATATTAACAATCACAACTATTAAGTTCTTCAGAGCATAGCTGTATCAAAACTTCAAGAAATAGAAGGAAAAGAATGCATATAGGCTTCCGGAGCAGCGAATGTTTGATAATGCACATGAACTAGCATGTTAAAAGAGGTCAGCAGGCTAGCCTCTATTTTCATTAACTTTTGCATGAAAGTAAATTGCCTAGATAACTTAAATAGTTTCACAGCAATTTTTTCTCTCTCTAACAAGTTACTACTAGCAAAGAAATGTAAAATATATATGTTAAAATGATTTTCAAAGTTTTCCTTTTCCTCTTTTACAGTAGTCATCAAAAATGCTATTCCTATTATTCTTACCACCTCCCCTCCCCCCCCCCACTTCCCTATAACCTTCAAATCAAGTGCTAGACCGGGTCCAGAGCAGCACTGAAACAGTATTTGGATTTTAAAAATTCAGGGTTATTATTATAATAGGTTTATAAATGTTGGTCATCTTAGTCATTTGAGGAAACTTTTCCTTTCTTTTAAGGAAGATAAATTTTGAGGCCTGATGAAGATGTGTTTCTGCAGAGTGTATCTGTGTGCTCTTTGTAACCAGTCATAACCCTGATCTTCACAATGAAGCAAACCAACCAGTTCATTTGTGACTGACATAGGACATTAGAAGGATTACACTGCAGAGCCCGTCTGTTGGTGTTTGCGGTCATGAGAGACTTTTTCAATGGAGTTTTTCTGTTTAAAAACATACCCACCTATTTTCCTGGAAGAGTTCTATCTCTAAAAATTGTGCACATAAATATAATAGATGCCAAGGTTTTCGTATTTTATTTGGTTTGAGATTAAATCTGTTAATACTATATTATAAAGTGATAGGAAACTTCACATTTTTGTTTTGCAGGAGGAAAATGAGAAGAAGAGTCACCACAAGGACCACTCAGATAATGAATCCACATCTTCTGATAAGTGAGTGAGGTGTAAATAGCTTAATTCTGTAGTTTCTGTTCCAAAGGCTGTTTTTCATATATTTTTTATCATTTTTACAGCCCTGGGAGGAGGAGAAAAGGACCTTTCAAAACAATCAAGTTTGGGACCAACATTGACCTGTCTGATGACAAAAAGTGAGTCTACCTGCAACTTGTCCATTTCTGTAATTATAAACAAACTTGGGCCAACATGCTCTGCCTTCTTATTTACCTGGAGAAATTCCTATTTTATTTCCTCACATCTAGACTCCTGTAACTCATTTTGCTTTTTTTTTATTTAATGCATTTTGTTATTTAATACAACTATTTTGCATAGTGTATCCACATCATATTCTGAACTGGATTTGGATTTGGGGTCCAGTTAATCTTAGAGTGGCTGATTTTTATCACTGGTTACATCATAATTGCTTCTGCAGCTTAAAAGAAATAAGTGGGGGTCTTCAGGTGCTTGCTTACATCCATACACAATTAGGCATACACTCATCTCCATGCATAGTCTCACTAAACTGGGAATAGATGTGAGCAAGCACACAGTTGCTGGTAAGTAAACTGCTATTTTTTTTTTTTTCTGGTAACAGCAGCAATGCAATATTGCTATACAGGAAACCCATATCTCTGCAGAGTTGGAATTCCCAGTCCAAACTAATTTAAGCCAAATGCTTATGTAGTTAAATTCTTGGTGTTCTGAGGCAGGTAGATGCCAGTTGTAAAAGTTCAATAACAGAAACAAATTCAAGTTGTGATAGTGAAAAGTGCTTTTAAGGGCTGGGATGTATATTTTTCCTAGACACATCTTTAAGGAATCTCAAATTTTATCATAAGGCCTGGATGCCTGTCAGTACACTTCCCTTAGTTACAACTCCTGATCAGTTCAGCCTAACTGATCAGAAAACAAAGTTTAGAAATAAAACAGCTTCTGTAACACCAGCATTTACTTTTCCTATACAAAAACATCCCTCCACATATCTCCCAGCCCATGTTATTCTATCTATAAAAGTGAATTCAGTCTTACGTTTCATCACCATATTTCTTTCCAAGGATTTCACACAATATGCTTTAAGACTTTAAAAATACAATTCTAAAAGGCTTGACCGTATCTTTTCTGCCTACTCTTCTTTCTTAGTAAAGAAATCTAATGGAAGTCTTGTATTTTAAGAGAATATGCACAGATTTCAAGAGGAAGGAAAGTAATTTGCTTCTGTATCTTTTAGTATAGTGGTGATTGATACTTAGACAGTAAGCCCCAAGGGAGAAACTAGTATTCACTAGGTAAGGACACTGGGACTGGAATGGGAAATCTTGAGAAGTGGAAACTGGGACTGGGACAGGTAACCAGTGTTTGACAAGAGACAGGATTAAAAGAGTGACAGGATGGTAGGATCAGGATAGAAGAAAACAAAGTTTGGGAAAATAGTCAAAAGATTCTGCTCCCTTAGAACGCACTCCCTTCCGGAGCTTGGAATGGGACTTGAGACCTCTAAATCTCACTATTATTCTGCTCTCAACAAATGTGTGTGAAACTCTTTGGCAAAGTGTCTCTTCCCCTCAGAGAATGTAACAACATAATGTTGCTCATCAAGTACTCCGTTAGCCCCAAGTGGCAGAGGTCTGTATGGTGGATCTCAGAGTTCCAACCCTACTGATTAATCAAGTGAGTGTCAGCACAATGCCACATGATGGAATTTGTTTTTTCTGTTTGCATTAAAAAAAAAAAAAAAAACCACACACACAATACCCATTAAAAAGAACATTATTCAGATTGAATGATCGAGCACTCAGAAGTTAGGAAACATGTCTCTCTTGGGCGTGTTATATCTGTGTATCGTGATCACATACTGGTTTTTTCCACAGGACTTTTCTCATTTGACATTTCCTAATTCTGAGTGCTTGATTTTGCAATGTTACTGTTTATTTAAAAACAGATGTGTGTGAGATATCCATCCTCCCTGTTTTCTCTCATAAGCTTAATGTTTACTTCATGAGCACTACTCTTGCATCTCTAGTCCTCTCTCACATACTCCACCTTTTCTTCACTCTTCCTTCTAGTCCAGCTGGAAATGCTTTTATCCCAGAAACTCACCCTGATCCATGACATACATGTTCCCCTCTCTCTACCTTCTTGTACTCAAAAGATGGATCTTTTTTTGATGAGTCGGAATCTGTTGTTGTTCTCTCCTTCAGTAGTCTCTCCTTCATTTTCTGTATCCTGGACTTATAAGCCATAATAGTGGTTTTGGGCTTCTTTCCTTGGTCTTTTCTAACCAATATGTTTCGTCTTTGAAAACCATTCACTTTGAATTCTCCTCTATCCTTTTTTACAGGTAGTAGTTAACTCTAGGCCTTCTAGTTCAGTGGTTTTTGAACCAAGGGTTGGGATTCAGTACTGTCGCAGACCTTCAGGTTCTGGGTTGTGGTGCCCCCTACTGCCACCACCAAAAGACTCGAATACATTGCAGAAAGATGTGATTGTTAGGCATAAATGACTTTTTTTTTTTTTCAACTGGCTGCCAAGAAAAGATGCTTGAACACAAAGAAGACTAAAGCAGTCGAATGCTGTACCTGTGGGTGCTCCACTGAAGATGCTGCAGTGCCTCCTGCTTCTGGGGTTGGAGATCTCCATCAACAGTGCCTGTTGGACCACAGTGTGCCTCCATCCCCCTTGTGCTGTGCACAGGACATACATATAGCTCTGTGGAGTCCATGCCCAATTCCTTCTCTGCTGCTTTTGGTCTAGGACAGAATCTGCCAGCATATGTCCCCTCCCTCCCCCCCTCCCCCGCCATTTCCTATTAAATTTTTCCTTACCTGATAATGTAGTTGTTAGTTCTTCTATCTAGCTATAAAAGAAATAAAAATAGAATCCTCCTCCCCCCACTTCCTACTGTTCCTAACTAGGAAGCCTTTCCTATCAGCCTTACGCCCAGCTGAAGAGGTTTTGTTTCGTACTGGGCCACCTTCTCAATAATAAACTGCCACTCACTATGTATATGCCGTCTGGGAGAAGAACACAATCCTCAAAAGGATTCCCACTACCTCAGCCTAAAACCAAGAACCAGGCAAAACAGTAACATAAGGTTGATACTTCTACTCATGGAGATATCTTTATCTGGTGCCATTTACGATCTCTGGGAACCGAGAATACCTTTTTACAATAGCTACAGCACTGATGAGATTTCTGGCACTGGTGAATCTATTGGCACCAGCCGGATCCTTGGTGCTATCAAAACTGTCAGCACCAAGCATGCCACTGTCACTGACCAAGCCATTTACATTGCAGTCTTTAGCACCAAAAACGTTTTCTGTACCAGTGAAATAATCAGCACCAGCCAAGTCCTCTATCCCAGCCAAATAATCAACATAGACCAAGTCCCAGGCGAGTCTCTACAGCCATCTTCTGACATTTCAGGGACATATACCCTCTCTTTGGTACTGTACAGTGCCGAAGGGTGCTGCTGATGATCTTCCCCCTCCACAAGACTTCAGAAACCCTACAGAATCACTGGTATCTAACACTCCGGAGTCTCTACTTTTTTGATGGGCTTCCCTGCCTGCCCACCCCCCCAGTACTACCTTCCAGCTTGTACTCACAACATTCCTATATCACTCATTAGAGGACAGCACCTCCCTTTCCCGGTGGTCCTGAAAAAGGAGGAGGAAGATGAGGTCTGCATTGTTCCCTCAACTCCTGAACAAATTTCATTAGCTTATCCTCAGTACCATCAAGATACCACTGTCCCCCAATCGTGGCAGGGACAGCCATGGATACCGCTTCATGTTCCACTTCATCAGCCTGGCTGTATTGGGTTGCTTGTGCCATGTACAGGGCTTGGATCAGGAACCTTTGCAAAGAGCAAACATGGAGACCTGCACCTCTTCATTCTCCACTAGCATCTCATTTCAGGAAGTTGAATTGACACAGGTACCAGCTGAGGGGGAAGAACAACAAGGTGTAGCTCCCCCAACTCCTCCCCACTTGATGAGACAGTTATGTCTCTACCCCCTACACTTGCTGATGGCTTCAGGCATTTTCAAGAACTATTTCATAGGATTGCAAAGTCCCTATGCAGCCTGTTGGAAGAAGTCAAAAACCAGCAGCATGAACTGCTAGATATCCTCTACACCATTGTTTCTCAACCTTTTGCAGATCACAACACACTTGATGGCATATTACGACCCTACAGGACATACCAGCCCACCTCTCCCCAGCCAAATCCAATGATCTCAGTTCTCCGCGATATGCTTGCCACTGAGAGACTTTTTTTGTTTTTAGCTCTTTGCTCTGTTTTGTCAGTAATATTGTTATTCACTTTTGGGTCCACTCTTTTCTTCATTTGCACTTATTCTTCACTGTGGTTTCATTCTGTTGCCCCCTCTAATTCCCAGTTTTTCCCCCTTGATCTACTGAGAAAGCCTCAGGAAGACACCAGTTCCCTCCAATTTAACTTTTTCTCCAGTCTCTTACTTGCCTCCTTTCCCTTTTAAACAACTTTACTTCTCTGACAAAGCTGTCTACCACAGAGGACTGGGAAAGCACTCTAAGAGCTAGTCTGCACTTAGAACTTACAGCAGCAGAGCTGTGCCACTGTAAGGGCACTTGTGTGGCTGCATTATGTTGATGAGAGAGTTCTCCCACCAACATAATAAAATCACATAAACAAGTGAGGCTATTGTATTGCCAGGAGAGCATTTCCTACCAACATGATGCTGTCCACACAAACATTATGGCAGCTAAACTTATGTCACTTGTGGTGAAGGGGTTTTTGTACCTCAGAGAGACAAAAGCTTTTGGATCGCTGGCAGAAGTGCTAGTATTGACAAGACCTTTAGTTGAAAACGTGTAGCCCCAAGAGGAAGAATAGAGAAGAAAATACTAGCTACAAAATATACTCTTCAGGATTAGTTTCTTCCTTTCTTTTATCCTCATTGCAGAATGAAGCTCTTGATAGAAATAGAAAGAAGCCCTTTAATAATTTTGAGTTTCCTCTGGGTCCAGGAGAAGTCAACAGTGCAGAGCACTGCACCTTTTTGTTGTTGTAAATGAGGAACTGCCTAGTACTAACTTGTTCTTTTTAATGGGTGATAGAGTTTCTCTAGATTGAAATAAAAATTTTTATTTAGTGACTAAAATAAAATACACACAAAAACAAAAGGCAAGTAGAAAGGACTGTGCATGGAACGGTGGAAGATCTGTTGGGCTGAAGACAGAGGTTGTGGACTCCAAAAACAAATAAAGGCTGGTCTCCAGCCTTATAGATAAGTCAGCTGAGATTCTGCTTTGCTTCCTATTAAAGGAGAGCTAAGACTGAAATTCAGCTGGAAATCCTCTAGTGCTATAGAACTCAGTTTGTTCAGACACAGCCTGAACTTTGTAAGACAAATTGTTTCATTCTATGGGACTTCAAATCAAAACATCTCTGAATATATTATATACACTCCTATGCACTGTTCCCTCTAAGGTGCGCGGCAGCGCGGCCGCGCGCTTAAAAAAATCCTGCCGCGCAGGATTTTCCTGCCCCCGCGCATGGGCAGTTCAGGGTGGCAGCGTGGCCGAGGGGAGATGCGCCGGAGTGCTGTGTCCGAGCATGAGCCTCAGCCCAGCCCCTCAGCCGGAGGAAGGGAGGGTCTGGGGGCTCGGGTCAGCCCTGCCACTCCTCCCTCCCCTCCCCTCCCTTTCCCGGAGCCTGTGGAGGCTCCGCCTCTTCCAGCCGGGGCCTGGCCGTTCGCGTGGCCAGCCCCAGCCTCCAGCCCGGGGTCCTCCTTGCCGGTCAGCACCGTGGCCTCCTGCCCCCTGCCCAGCTCTTTGGCCAGTAAAGAGGGCTGGGGGAGGGGTTGGGTTGGTCAGGCAGCTGGCACGGAAAGTGTGGGGGCAGGGAGGGTGTATGGGGAGGGTGGAGAAGGGGGTCAGGATGGTGGGCTGGGGAGGGCTTGGGGGGGCTGAAAGAGAAGATGGGGAGCTGGGGGGTGGGGTTTAGGAGGGCTGGAATGGGGGCAGGGAGCTCAGGGAGTCGGAATTGGGGCAATTCTTCAGCTTTTTAAACAAGAGGCATGGCAAAAAGTAAGTGCCATTCATATCCTGAAGTTTGAAACTCCTCAAGTGGGAAACAGGGAGTGCATAGTGCCAAAATGTCCCTTCTGTAACTAGATAAAGCTGTGGAGGTGAAAAATCTAAAAATCAGTTGTATATTTCCTGAAAGCTAGTGTGGATGTTACTTAAGTGGAGTGACTGAACAGTGAGAGTGTTTGAGCATGCTAACCCTGTGCTTTCAAAGAACCTGGAAGATGTTTTCTCCAGAATCCTGTAAATTACAACAATTCATTACAAAACAAACAAGGAGTCCTGTGGTGCTTAAAGACTATCAATATATTGGTTGCATGAGCTTTCATGGGAGAAAACCTCATTTCATCAGATGCTTTGAAGAACAATTCACAGAAATCTTAGAGATGTAATAGAGATATCAGATAAGTACTTGTTTTAAATATAGTAACAGCCAAAAGACTGGGAATCAAAGGAGCCATGAGATTATTCTCTTCACTATGCACCCTAATCTGTCCATCAGAAGAAATCATAATGCATTAAAGGGATGTGGTATTTTGGTAGAGATTTTCTCTTAAATATAGCCCCAAAATGATGGGGCAGGTAAAGATACAAGGGACTGAAAATAGGCTTTTAAGAAATACTGTAGCCTTATCTTAAAGCAGCTAGACGCCCATTGTTTTGATTTCAGCTGTGTTTAGCATCCTTCTTGTAGCAGCATTTTCCTGAAAAGAGATGCCTGGAATCTTTTTTTGATTTTTAAAATTTCAATAGAATTTACCCCTCTGGGACCATCAAGACATCTTAAATGCTGCCAATTTCCAAAGGGGTAGCCATGTTAGTCCATTCCAGGAAAACAAAACAAAACAAGGAGTCTCCCACGAAAGCTCATGCGAAAAATAAATCTTAGTCTTTAAGTGCCACACGACTCCTTGTGTATTTTAAATGCTGTCAGTGATAATTAGCTGGCTTCCCTGTGAACTGTAACTCTGCATGTAGAACACAGGAGATGAGGGTATTAGGCAGAATTGTGACACCTAGGATCCTGATTGAATATAACTTTGGTCTTGGGTTGTTTGAAACCCATGGATTAGTTTCTTTTGATTGTATAGCAATTTGGGTAAATTTTAAATAAATTCGGTGATTTTAGTAATAAAAAACTTTAAATAATTTATATTAACTTTTCATTGGTCTAGATTTTTCAATAATTTTTGTTGCACGAGTTTGCACACAAATTTTATTCAGAAAAAGTTTTGCACACGGGTTGAAAATTTTGCACACAAGCCGCCAAACCTTAGAGGGAACATTGCTCCTATGGCCTTCACAGTTTGACATTCTTTCTGCCAGAATTCACCTACTCTTCCTATAAATCATCTCTCCTCTCCCCCCACTCCAAATTACTCTACAAACCAAAAAAAGAAATTAATTTTTTAAGTTATTTAAATGAAATGCATTTTTCTTTAAAAATTACTTATTTAAAATTGCATTTGAAATTGACAGCCCATGTTGAATAAATGTACTGTAATCTCTCACAATTATTTTAGTTGCATGAAAACAATCAAGCAATGTGTGTTTGCTGCCAAAGTTTTAAAAAAAGTCAAGCCACTGAACTGATTGAATTTACTGGCTAAGCACCTGGATCCAGAGTTTGTTGACGTGCTAAAGCAGTTTTGACAGTGGTAGCTCCTTTCTCAATTGCAGAGAATATATTCTTAATTTGAGTTTATTGAACGAGTTCATTTCAATTACAAGATCATTCAAAGATGAGAGAGAAGGAAAACTTGTTTTTTATTTTCTTCCGGTTATTTGCCAAAAGGAGGGAGAGGGGAATAAAGATCCCACCTTCTATTAGTTCTTCAAATGCTAATTCCATATGTGGATATGAATACATGCCATGCATTTGAAGCATGTGCGCGCATGCACACACACACACCCAGTGCGTTATGAGTCAGCCATGCCCTTATAAGATCACATAAGTTGACATGCCTTGAGCTCCCTCTTACCACTGCACAGGCAGAGTTAGAATATCCTTTCCTCTTGATTTTCTGATCTGGATAGCACTCATTGTCCCCGTCTCCCCCCAACCCCCCGAAAGAGAGAGAGTGCTTTTATTCTTGTATTAGTTTTATTGTCATTCTACTCATCCAGTTCATCCTCCCTATCTTGGGGGTCTGTACCCCAACAAACTGGGCTTAAGAACTATGAGTTGTGCTTGAGATTCTTCTCAGTTACCAGCAAACACCAACACTGTCTTTATTGCCTCGGTGAGAGCTACGTCGTTGTCTGCTACTCCATCTCAGTCCCTCCCACTGCTAACTTGCAAGGCCAAAGAACTTGGATTACGCAGGCGCCTCATTGAGCAGACGTTCACACTTGGAAATAGTATTGACACACCCACTGAAGTGCCTCAGTACTACTGTCGCTAGCTAGGGCAACACCAACAGCACTGATTAAAAACCTGTCATGCTCATAAGCACAGCCAAGGACACAATGAGCAATCCCCAAGAGGGACCACCCCAAAGTGTGGTTCTACCTTCTGAAGCTGAGGAAGGCTGGATGAGAAATTGCACATATGCCAGACAGCTTCACCATCAAAGAAATCCAAAGCAGAGTGAAAGTCCAAGTATCATTGCATCAATGGGAATTATCTTCTGCCTCAGCGACCAGAGCGCTACTTTGACACCCAGCTCCACCCACTCTGCCAGGTCTGTGACACGTCCTGTGCCCAGCACATTATGTGGTGGTATGCCCAATGCAGCCAACTAGCTTCCTTCATGCCATTGACAGAACTGCCTTTGCCCCTTGTGAGCTCTGTGATGCAGCACAGATCACCTGGGATAGTGCAGCCTCCATCACTGGTGGACAAGCCACTACTTCTTCACCAATTGTTGAGCCTACAACCTCGAACATTGTCACAGGTCCCAGCTGCACCACTGCCTTTAACTCTCCCAAAGGCACTATTATTCCATGATCAGCCATCAAGCTCAGAATAGTCTTCACAACGGAGTCCAGCATTTGCACCGGCACCCTCCCATAGTCGTCAACCACATGCAGTATTAGATACATATCAGCATATGCATCATTTGTGCAGTAGTGGTCCCAGCACCCTCATGGATTATCAGTGCAATCAGACCCATGTGCCTGGCCCTGTTTGCATCATAGGGGACTCTCTTGTGGCCGTGGAGCAATGCAGCCTTCATTTGATCTTTGCCTGAATACAAAGACCTCCACTGGTCTGTGAAAAGCCACAGAGTACGGATAAGCTCGCAGTACTGCCGACATCACTGGAATTGCCAATTCTAACTGGAGCATTGTCATCACCAGATGAAGCACTTATCCTTCCTGTCCCTTTTTCCACTCAATAACCAGGGCCAGTATCGAGATCTGCATCGCATGGAAAGGATCCTCAGTCTTCCAACTGAGGATATACAAGACCCCCAGGATGAACTCCTGGACATCCTTCAACAGCTGGCCCCTCAAGCGCAGCACACTTCTCTAACTGACCCAGGCAGTTTGGCATGCCCCAGTATCTCATACCCCAGCATCTAAACAAGAGAGCTGCTATTTTGTTTTGGCCAAGAGCGCTGACTTCCTTTTTTACACATCTTCCTCCCAGCTCTCTTGCTATAGTGCAAGCAGCAATGTGGCATGCTAGGCAGCAACATTATCGGAACACTACTTTGAATTGAGCTGCCAAGAAGCTTGACTTAATTTGCTGAAAAGTCTGTTCTTCAGCAGGCCTGCAATTCTGCATTGCCAACTACCAAGCCATACTGGCAAAGTAGAACTTCAAATCCTAGTGTAAACTAGTGGCGTTCCAAGCTGCACTTCCAGAGTCTAAACAGATCATTTCTTAGATCTTGGTGTTGTCTTTCCTGCTGAGGCAGTCACTTGCTGGGATAATATGGGAGACGCAGCAGCAAGGCTTGAACAGTGCTAGATGGTGCTGCAGTTAGGAACTTGAGGGCTCCCAGCCATGCATGAAACAGGGATGTCCCTCTCCTCTGTAGCCAACCGCCAAGAAGGCTCCCCCCAGCACCAGCACTTTTGGCAGTGATTGAAATTAAAGTGGCTCCTGCTGCCAGAAAAAAACGCCTCGCCAGGTAATTCTGGGGGCAGGAAGCCTGCAAAAAGCAACTGCCAGGGCAGTTTCAATAGTAGTGCTTCAGAGTGCCCCACCACCGCAGAAAGCTGCAGCTGCTCTCAATCTCAATAGTAGTTCTTAATGGGGTAGCAGCCTGCTGCTTCAGGTCTGCTCACTGAAAAAGACACTGATTTGTGTGCTATGCTTCTGTGTCATGACGCAGCGGTTGAGAATCACAATCATATGGCATGCCGCCGAAGCATCTTCAATTTCTTCTGAACACACCCCCAACAATCCCCCATTCTGCACATGAGGTGTGTGTGCAGCTGTTTCATCTCTTTGCTGTTTGATGGTGAAACTAAGAATTATTCCTCTTGTGCTGGTCCTCTTAAGATTGCTGAGATCAGTAGTGGGGAGTGTTTCTTGTAACAACTGGGAAACAGATTTTGTAACTGCTGTTTTCACCATCACAGCAGTCCCAGAACCTGAACCTATCCATATGCCATCTTGCAAGCAGAGCCAATAGTTGATAAGTTTCATCTCCTTAGTTAAGGAAAAGAAAGGAAAAAAAAACCTTCTTGTGATAATCAGGCACAGGCGAGAATACGGATGGAATTCAACTTTCATACACTGTTGACTTGTGAGAATTTCTTGGTACACTGTGTGTCCTGAAGTTTCACCGTGTGCTGCTGTTGATATTAGAGGTTTAATAAATTGCAAACCAAATAGTAATGTTGCTTTGTACATCTAAAGCAACTTCCTTTCAGAGTTCTTCAAAATATCCCAGTTCATTTTTGTCCCCATTTTAAATGTAAGGAAACTGAGGCATGGAAAAACTTGGTTATGAGCACCACAGCAATTCTCAGAGAACCAAGACTAGCACCCATATCTTTTTGCTGTGCCTTACTTTAACCACAAGACCATCTTTCCCCTCAAATGACCTTTTAATTTTGTGATTAAACTTTAACAAAAAATCAAAACAGAAAGAATAAGAATTATGACATTTTCAAACTTGGCTATCTGTGGACTTTGAGACTTAAGTTTTCAGCAACATGCTCTCAGTTGCACATCTAATGTGTATGCATAGTTACCACAGTTGCATGCAGAGCCATTGTAATTGTGTATATAAATTAGCAGGGGCATTGCTGGCACCTGGCACACGGTGCCTGTGCCTCGGGTCCTGGCGGGGCCCCTGCCTCTCCCAGTCTCTGGCCGCAGATCCAGGGCCCAGCTGTCGGCAGCCGCAGCTGCCACTCCCTGTCCTGTCCCTGGCCGGGGGTGTGGCCTGCGATCAGGTCCTTCCCCAGGGCAGCGACGCTCCTGCAAATTAAGTGTGCCATTCGAAATTAATTTTTCTGAAAATTTGGTCTGGAATGGGCATTTCTAGGATTAAATCTTGGATTTCAGTTTACCATTAGAATTAGATTAAAGACTTGTTTCTGTAATTCCACAGTGGTCTAATAAATTGTTTCATGTTTTCTTCAAGAAACATGAAAGCATGTGGTACAGTGTCATCTCCCCCCCCCCCATATGTTAATAGTTCTATAAAATACTGTTAATATATTTCCCAAAGCATCCCAGCCACTTCAGGATTTCACTGTTTGTTGATTTGCTGTTTTACTGCAGGTGGAAGTTGCAGCTCCATGAACTGACAAAACTTCCTGCTTTTGTACGTGTGGTGTCAGCAGGAAATCTTCTAAGCCATGTTGGTCATACAATCCTGGGAATGAACACAGTCCAGTTGTATATGAAGGTTCCAGGGAGTAGGACACCAGGTGAGTACAGACACTTTGTAGCATCTGTTTAACAAGAAATTAGAAAATGTTTCCTACCTGAGTCTTAAGTGCTTTTAGTTTCACAACCTTCAATGTTCATTATTGCTAACCTTTTGAATTTAATTGCCTATTTCTTTAAGAGAAATGAGACACTATGGAATTGCTTGACTTACAGATCTTTGAGGCTTCTGAAAATTTTTCTAGCATAGTTTGTAAATTACTAGAATAGTATCTTTTAACTAAAATCTTTGAGCTAAGCTTGTTTAGTTTAAACTCTGATGTCAGTGTAAAAGGCATCCCTCAGTGATAAATAATTTTGTAGTTAAGACAGTGATCTAGGACCTAAGAGATCTGGGTTTAGTTCCTGGCTCTTCCTTGGCTTTATACATGACATAAAGCAAGTCCCTTAGTATATCTGTGCCTCAGTTTCCCATCTGTGAAATGGAGGTAATACTACTACTACTTTGAATAGAGTCCCTGTAGGTGCTGCGCTGTAGGATTGTCTGCTTCTCTACGTTACAGCTCCATGAACTTGGGTAACAGTATCCATTGGGTCCACATATTTGCTATATCTCCTTATGCTGCATCTCAAGGCTAGCTATTGCATGCAAGATAGCTATCTTAATTCTTTAACATTTGCTAAGTCTTTTTCTTTTTCTTCTGCTGTTGCCTAAAAAAAGGAAAGAGACTCTCCCCCCGGACAAGGACATGCCCAGCTACCTGGGCTTCAAAAAGTGCTATGCTTGCAGCTAGGCAGTTGGGATTGTGGACACATCCTCTCAGAACATCCACTGCCTTGTTGAGGGCACATCTAACAAAAACATATGCTTTATGAGCACCTTCTTCTGAGCTCCCACAAGGACAGAGTTCTTTACTAACAAATCATCTTCATTAAGGTAGCTCTTTGACCACAGCCATCCAAAGGTTGTGAATCTTCCCAACAGCCTTCAAGTTCAGAGGACAGTGAGTTAAGAAAATGGGCTGGGGACTTTTCTCACATGTCTACAAGAAAAAGGCAGTAAGCCCCCTCATCAAAAATAGGAATAGCTATAAACCATTACCATGTCACTAGGTATTCCCAGTACCAACAGCAAAATCTGGTACCCATGCCTCGTAGCAATGATTGGTATCCAGTACTGCCAGTGAACCCATGTTGCTTTTGGGCACAAGCACTGACTCATCGGCACTAAAGGATGGAGGCAGGTATGCAAGGAAGGTGTTACCACCACCAGTAGTAGCCCACCCAGCACTAGACAGACTGTTACAGATGTGGTCTTCCCCTTCCCAACTTCCACCCCAAAACTGACACTGGAATAGTCAGTACCAGCAAAATTCCACCAGACCAGAGACCTCTGCTTGATGCAGGCACCGAAGTTTCCACTCTTCAGTACCCGTATCACAGTACAGAGCCTTTGCCAGACATGGTGGGTATCCCAACAATCATGCTTTGCTTCTTCACTCTCTGGTGAGGTGTTGGACTGTGAACCAGAGATTTCTCAGTACTCTTCCCAAGGTCCATATGGGATCCACTGTCAACAGGATCCAGCAGTGGTGCCCACAGATTATACCACGCTGTTAGTGGTACTAACCACTGATATGCACCTCTAGCATGTCCTATGTTGACCATACTGGAACCCCTTGTGGGAAAGCAATATCTTCTTCCCCAGCTGAAATGGTCATGCCTTCACCACCATCCAAAGGCAAATAATTTCCACACATGCCAGGAGCTGGTGAATAGAGAGTAGCAATATTTTTACAGATGCCACTCTTTGTCGTCCTTGAAGATCACCCTCCCAATTAACGAAGTCACCTTAGACCCAGCTAAAATGCTGTGGCAAACCCTGATATCACAAGCCCAATGAGCAAGTGTGTGAACAAGAAATATTACATCTCTGCAAAAGAACTGGAGTTTCTCCCCCCCCCCCCCCCCAGTCCGTTGTGGTAGATGCTGTGAATTCCTGTGGCCTTTCACACTATTCCTATGACGAGGATTGGGAGCACTTCGATCTCTTTGGCAGGAAGGTATGTTAGTTATCAGGCTCTCTCAACAAAATACAATTACACCGATAATAACCTGAATGATTTTATTGAAAATAAACTGCCAGAGACACATGAGAAATCCTTGAAGGCCACCATTAAGGATGGACAAATTGTGGCAAAAGCATCACTACAGTCAGCCCTGATGCTGCTGGGAGTGCAGCTAGACGTGTCTCCACAGCTGTGGTGATGAGGCAGGTGTCATGGTTCCACTTGTAGGTATTGTCAAGGGTGGTGATGACCACCGTAGAGTACCTCCCCTTGAAGGGCGTGAAGCTCTTCACTGAAAAGACCAACACTTTCTGCCATACCTTGAGGATTTCAGGATCACCCTCATGTCACTGGAATCTATACACCTGAGTAAAAGATAGACTTTATCCCCAATCCTGACGCAGGCTGTATACGTCTCAGTTCCTATCACAGTGCCATTGTGAGCCGCAAAGAACAAGGGAAGAATTCCCAAAGTGCAAGCACTCCAGTCCACAGTCATCTTCTCAGCTCCCTGCCTCTAAGCACCATTTTTAACGAGCAAGTCAGGGCTCCACAAGATCACTCCCCACAATTGCCTATTATTATGCACCCCTTTGGCAGCATTCTGTGGCACTTGGGAACACAAGTGCAGACAGATGTGTCCCTTACTACCCCCTCTGCATCACCCTTCCCTATCCCTCTCTAGGGACCCATCTCACAAGAGTCTGCTACAAAAGAAGATGGATGAACTCCTTCAGTTATGAATCATGGAATCTGTACCTCAGCATCTACAAGGCAAAGGGGTTCTACTCCCATTACTTTCTAATACCCTCCAAAAAGGGGTAGATTGGAGTGTCTTACTGCTCCCGAAGCCTCATTTTCACACCATTTGATCCTTAATAAACAACTTCTGGGGTGTTTTTTGTCATCATAGTTCAGAATTGCCTGACATTCCTAGGCCACATGGCCTCCTGCATGTGAAGTTACAGCTCGCACCTCCACTCATCACTGATATCTGCTTATTGGCCCAGCAGGGGTAGTCTGGACAAGATGGTTTCTATCGTGCCTCAAGTTTTAGAATTTCTCCAGTGGTGACTGCACCGTTTACAAGTCTGCAGTGAGTTGCATTTGCCAAACCACAGTCAGCCATGGTATTGATTATGGATTCCTCAGCATTGGGATAGGGAACACATCTCAGATGACTGAGCACTCAAGGCCTTTGGTCCCCCGACAAGCATTTGTTCACATAAATGTCAGGGAACTGCAAGCAGTCAGGTTAGTCTGCCAGGCATTCCAGTCTCACCTGTAAGGAAGAGGAGTGTCAGTAATAACTGATGACACTTTGGCAGTATTTTATATAAACAAATGGAGGGAGCATTCTTCTCTTTCCTCAGCCAGGAAGCCCTCAAGTTATGGGACTTTTGTATCACATACTCCATACACCTGGAAGCATCTTACCTGTCTTACTCCCAGAACGAGCTGGCGGGTTATCTCATCTGCTCCTTCAACACCCATGAATGGTCCCTCTGACTAGACGTCACACGAGATATTTTCCAAAGGTGGGGGTTTTGCCCAATTAGATCTCTTTGCAATGTGGTCCAACAGAAAGTGTCAACAATTTTGCTCCTACCTGAAAGAGTCTGGGGTCTCTAGCTTGATATAGTCCTCCTTCCAGGGGCTCACCCCATCTGTATTATGCTTTCTTTCCATTCCGTTGCATTCACATGGTCCTCCTGAAAATCAAGAGAGACAGAGCCTAATTTATACTCATAGCACCAGTCTGGCTCAGATAACATTGGTATACAACACTTCTTCAGCTATCTGAAGGCACCTGATCACGTTGTCATTGGTCCAGGACTTAATCATGCAGAACCATGGACATCTACATCATCACTTCATCTCACTGCGTGGAAGCTGCATGACTAAAAGCTGGGGAGGCAGCATGCTTGGAATAATTAAAGGAGGCATTCCTTGGTGGTAGGAAGCTATCTACCAAGGCCACATACTTGGCTTAATGGAAGAGATTCTTCATGTATTCAATACAGAGGGGTACTCCCCCAATGCAGGCTTCACTGCCCCTCATTTTGGACTACCTGCTACATTTGAAGCTCCTAGAGCTAGCAGCAGCATTGGTGAAGGTGCACTTGCAAATACTCCAACTTTCCACTTGGGGAAATGTGGTTGTTCAGTATTTGTTAACCGTGCCTTGATTCCTTTAAGGCTTAGATGAGCTTTATCCTCCTGTTTGTCACCCTTTCGCAGCATGGGATCTTTATCTGGTAGTAACATACTAATGGAATTGCCATTTGAGCTTTTAGCAACATGCTGACTTTCATATCTTTTGTGGAAGGTAGCTTTCCTTGTTGCAATTTGCCTCAGCAAGAGAGTGAGCTCATGGTGTTGATGTCAGATCTACTACATACAGTGTTTCACAGGAATACAGTGCAGTTAAGGCCCCACCTGGCATTTCTCCCCAAGATGCTTTTCCCATTTCCACACAAACCAAGAAATCTTTTTAGCAGCATTCTTTCCAAAGCTGCACACCAACAGCAGGAAGCATAGTTTCCATTCTCTGTATGTCAGAAGGACACTGGTGTTCTGTATATAACAGACTCAACCTTATTATAAATTGAATAAGCTTTTCATCAAAGTAGAGGACAGGATTGAAAGGTCTTTCAGAGTCAT
This sequence comes from Podocnemis expansa, assembly GCA_007922195.1. Taxonomy (NCBI): domain Eukaryota; kingdom Metazoa; phylum Chordata; order Testudines; family Podocnemididae; genus Podocnemis; species Podocnemis expansa. The sequence continues at coordinate 53,474,758 of ML681989.1, forward strand.
TTCAAAGGATTTCTTTCTTCACGACTTACCTCTGGTATCTAGACCCTTTTACAATCCGGCCAAGATGCAATCCTCAGTTCTGACTGCATGCTATAGGAGGGCACAAGCTTCCTCCATGACCTTCTTGACAAATATTCCCACATATGAGATTTTCAGGGATGTGATATGGTCTTCCATCCATGCATTTACATGGCGTTATGCCATTGTGGAACAGGCCTGAGATGATGCAGCATTTGCTAGAGCAGCGCTCTAGTCAGTAGTATAGTGAAACCAAACCTCTCCTCGTACGGTCAGTTGGGAGTCATCTACTTGAAAATGACATGAGCAAGTACTCAAAGAAGAAAACACAGTTACCTACCTTTCATATCCGTTGCTCTTCAAGATGTGTTGCTTATGTTCTTTCCAAAACCCACCCATCTACCTAGTCGGAGCTGAACAGCAAGAAGGAACTGGAGAGGCGGTGGGTTGGCAGAGCACTGTATACAGTGCCATGGAGGAGCCACTCCAGGAGGAGCCTGCACTTATTGATATACCGCTAGGGGAAAAACCTTCTTTCACCTGTGCACACAACCGTCACACCTACTTGAATTGACATGAGCAACCCATCTTGAAGAACAACAGTTAAGAAGGCAGATAACCATGTTTTCCTACCCCTATGTGGGATCTAAACCTTATATTGAAAGGGTTGACCAACTGCACACCCCCCCCTTCCCCTTGAACTCATGGCCATCTGTTTGCTAAGAGTAAGGCAGCAAGCACCTTTGATGGCCTATTCCCCCTACACAGAATTCATTCCAAACAAGGCTACATTTAGGCTGCATCCCAAATTCAGCTTTCTATCTTGTATGCCATGGGTCTCAAACTCAGATCACCACAAGGGCTGCATGAGGACTAATGTTAGCCTGAGGGCCGAAACAATGAAATCTTTTCATACAACAATATTGTAAATATCGTATACAGCCTGCGTCTGCCCATGCAGGCTAGATACCTAATCAGCTGGGGGGGGGGGCTGCAGAGACCTTTTTTATGTTAAAAAGGGGTCCTCAGCCTGAAAAAGGTTAGGAACTACTGCCTAGACTGTTCCTTTCTCTGGCAGAAAGAACCAAGTGCTCAGCAAAATCTGCCCAGCCATGGTCTAAATGGGTCTCAAATTGCATTGGTCAGTGCTGCTAAAGTCACTGTGACCCTTTCAGATTTGAGATCTGCAGAGCAGCAACATGGACAGCAGTTTACTTGCAGAACACTGTGCAACTTCTGGAGACTCTTCCTCCCATGCCATCTTCAGTAGTACAGCATCGTCATCTATATCTGACCCAGCTCCCTGTAACTGTGGGGCTCCAGTCTTGCTTTGGGCCACCAGAGTGCACCCATAATAAAAATAGTTCTGTATGACTGATGCTTAAGTCCAGCAGAGTTCTTAAGGTCTACAGGAGTGGAGCTGCAAAGTGTTACACAGTTCAAAGATTAGAGAAATTGAAAACTTAGTTATCCACAGATTTGACCAGAGCAAAACTGTGTTGGCAGTGATATATAATCTAAATAAGAGTGTGTTTAATTGCATATTTTTATAAAAATTGTACAAACTCAAATGATATAATGATAGGCATTATACACAAATAGATATATAATTAAGCTGTGATATAATTTGCCATAATAATAATTAACACTTTAGATTTTCAGTGTTGTCCAAACAAAATTATCACTATGAAAACAACAATTCTTATTAATTTCAGGTCACCAAGAAAATAACAACTTCTGTTCGGTAAACATAAATATTGGTCCAGGTGACTGTGAATGGTTTGTTGTTCCTGAAAGCTATTGGGGTGTCATGAATGATTTCTGTGAAAAGTAAGTAAAACGTATGTTGTCTTTGCATGTTTTGAGATCTTCCTGCCAGGTGCACAAACATCCCACACATGCTGTCAATGGGGAGGTAGAGGTAAAATTTTATAGCTTCTGATGTAACCAGAAAACTGTTAGTGTTCTGGAAAAAAACCTTAATCTTATTTTAACCAAATAAATTGCAGTATGGAAAAAACAGCCAATTTGTTATTACCTCGTTGCCACAGGACAGTTTTGCCCCCCAACAATCATCAGTTAACTTAGATTTATTTCACATGTCTTTTAAAAGAAAAAAACAACAGTGTTGGGGGGGCCATAGAAGACATGGGGGATTTGTAGTGGGTGTGGAGACTGACGTGCAAGTTCAAGATTCACATTCAGACCATATCAGGAGGGCTCAAATTTACTGCTTCCAGATGGCTGTTTGGGGTCCCAAAAGTATTTTAAGACTTTAATCAAATTTCCACCTTACCAAAAAAAAAATCAGTCATTGCCACTCTTCAATATTTCACTTTATACATGAAGACTGACTAGCATTCTTACTCAAGTGATAGTCTTTCCATATCAGTTTTAAGGTACTTTGGAAGAGCGATTGGAAAATTCGTATTGCTCCTATACATAATTAATCTGCTCTGTTACTCAAGTGTATTTTGTATACACAGAAGTGTTTCTGCTGGTTTTTGTTTTAAATGGCCATTCCCTCATAATCAACAATAAAAATGTATTTGTGTTGGGTTAATTCTGTAGGTTAGCAAACTTTTAAATTGCACCTAGGTGTTCCTGTGTGTTCATTATTTGATTGTATGGGAACAGTGTATTCTTTTCCAAGACTGCATAAAACTGAAAAATGCTTTAAAGGAAAAATGTCATAGACACTGCACATAACTTGGAATTAGATTAAGATTATTCTGAAATTGTTAGAAATTGACATAGATCAAAAAGTTCAAGGCTAAAAGTCAGAGTACCAGTAGTTTAAAGAATTTGAGCGAGCCAGGCTTCTTCCTGAATTAATGAAGATAATACAGTAGCACTGGGTGTCACCATCTCACATATAACATGGGTTTAGGCTTAAGAGCAGCTTGACAGGTTGAATGGATCCAAGAAGACAGATAAAAGAAGACATGCTCAGCTCGGCCCTTTGCATTTAAAATATATGAAGAAAAATCGTAAAAGGCACCCTTCATGAGCTGTTTCAAATACGATTGGGAAGAGAATAAAAGAAAAGGCCAGTGTAGTTATTGAGGATGATCAGATAGCTTCTGTGTATTTATTCACTGAAAGAAACTTAAGTGAGCTAGAACTCTTAAGCTGGTTTGACTGCAATTTATAATTAACTGCTGTTTAATAATTATATTGTTAATATATAGAATGCTTGTATCGCTGAGTGGCTTATATTGTAGAAGTAAAGCAGTAAGAAGTTAAATTATCAGACATACATGGGCAGATACATTTTTGTGTTACCAGAATAGTTATCTGGTAATGTATATTTTCATCTAAAATTGTGGAATTTTATCTTTCAAAGGCTTAATATGTTTCCTGTAATTTTCAGTTTAAAGAAATTGGCTAATGACTATAGATACTTGGGAATAAGGTTGAATATGAAGGACTCAACTTAAATTTGAAATATTAGGTTTTATTTTGATTATAATTGATAGTTTTCATATCATTAGTGGTACCAAAATTTTATATGTGCAAGTAGTAACTTAATACCTTAAATAATTGCTCTCATATTAAGTCCAGCTAGTTTCAGTATAACGCTTAGTTTTAGAAGACTCCTTTAATTTACAATCGGATATTTCATGTGTCTTTTATTTTACATTGCTGATTGCTTAGACGTTTTGTGGAACAGGTTTATTCATTAAATTATTCCTCTACTCGGACTTGAAGGGGACTCTTGTAATCCTCAAATTCATTCATGCTGTCTAGTTGTGGTGCATTCGCTGCTGAAGTAACAGGTTGTGCCACAGTAAAAGTTCTCTTGCCTTCACAGGAAAAAGCGAGGAAGAAACAAGTTACTTAGGAAAATACTGTTTTGCCTTTTATATTAAAAAATGAAGCTCTCAGTTTTGCCACTGGCAAATGTTGCAAGAGCAGTGACATAACTTACTGAATGCAGTTTAATGCTAGTATAGTGTTGAATTTGTGGTTTGCAGAATTAATTCAGTCATCTTAGGAACAAATACCTTGGCCTCTTTGCTCACGTTGATGAGAAGAGAGCTATTGGTGGTAGTCATGTTGGAGATGTGTTCATTAGTCACTGTCTCTTGTCTAACCTAGACTTCTTTCCTAAAATTCCCTACCACTGCTGCCATCCAATTGTGGTAGCAATATTGAAGTGCTTGACTAGACAAGGCATCAGCTGCAACTGGCATTTTGAACTTCACGGTGCGTTGACCTGTCTTTACAGGATTAGATGCCATAGGGATTAAAATGCCAGCAGTCATGTTGTGCTGATTGCCACTACCCAGAAGAGATGTATTAGCTGAAGTGTTTTAGAGAAGTTAAGAAAACTGGTGTAGACAAAATCGTAGAAGGTAAAGGGAGGCCATCAACTCATTTCACACAGGCATCCAAATTGCTACATACAGTAACAGGTTTCAGGACACGTGATCCAACAGTGGATTCAGTTCAGCCACTTAAAGATGAAAAGGTTAGGTTTTTAACCATTTCTTGTGTCATCAGTCACATTATAGGCATTTGTAATAGTGGTCAACTGTATGCATGTAATTTTTGATTAAATTAACTATATCTTCTCAGTAGGCATAGACCCCTAATGTTTCTATTGGTAAATGTGGAAGACTGTTTTTTCCCCTGTTGTTTCAGAAATAATATGAATTTCCTAATGGGCTCTTGGTGGCCTAACCTGGAAGACCTCTATGAAGCCAATGTCCCGGTTTATAGGTTTATTCAAAGACCTGGGGATTTGGTGTGGATAAATGCTGGCACTGTTCATTGGGTTCAGGCTATTGGCTGGTGCAACAACATTGCTTGGAATGTTGGCCCTCTTACAGGTATGATGAAATAATATGTATGATCACATAGATGATTTGTAATTACTACATATATCTCCACTCTCTTGGGTTTTGTGTGTTAATTGACCATGTTTAACTAGGTAAAGATTGTGTAGTCTTTTGACACTTCCAGTACAAATGATGTAATGTTAAAACTTGAATTATGTTCATCTGAAGGGAGACTGGCAGCACAAGCAAGCACCATAGTCCTTGCATAATTTGAAAGGAACACTCACTTCTTCAAACAGCTCAGCACAATTGCAACTGTTAATTTGGGTATAAAGACAGGGAAGAAGGAAATAATTAGGATGAACTCACTATCTCGCACTCCAGTTCTTTCATTTCTCCTCTATCTACCTTATCTTACCTATCAAGGAAAGAGCTTGCACAGGTGATGAGGACTGACCAGTCCAGTTAGTTTTCAAAACTAATGATATTTCTCTTTATTTAGTAACAGCCAGTATAAAATTCTGTAGTTTATAAAGAACATCTGGAATATTAGCTTTAAGTACAGTCTTTCAGTATAAAAGCATTTGGCTAAATATTTCAAATCTACAGGTACAAGAGAACTATGTAAAAGTCATTAGGACTTCAAACCTAGTTTATGCAGAAAAACAGAAGGTTAATCTCAGAGAATAAGAGGAAACTCAGCAGACAAAACCAAAGACAAAGGGTTTGCACTTCAGAAAACATCTATTTTCTTAAATAGTAACACACATGAGAAACTTTTGTTCTGGTTTAGTTAGATAAGCAGTGTCTTTTCAAGATCACATAAATTAACTGGCATTCTCTGAACAGCAACATATATTTTGCAACAAGTCACTTCCCATAGAGAGACTTTTTTGTTTAGAATAAAATTAATGTGCCTAATATTAATTAACACCACAGCAAGCTTCTGTATATTGTGTAATCTGTCATTCAATGATAATTGTATATTGTAACTGTATGGTAGGATAATATAGAAATGGATGAAACAAAGCCATCTGCAGAAACTAGCAAACAAGATTTTTAATTTGGAAGTATTTTTGAATTTAAAATTTAGACCAAGAATTCTTTATTAGATCCTTGATTGATTTGGCTTAAAATTTCTATAACTTTTTTTCTTGTAGCCTGTCAATATAAATTGGCAGTAGAACGGTACGAGTGGAATAAACTGCAGAGCGTCAAGTCAATAGTACCCATGATTCATCTTTCGTGGAACATGGCACGAAATATAAAGGTCTCCGATCCAAAGCTTTTTGAAATGATCAAGTAAGTGCGTTTTATCTTTCTGTATAGACATTCCTATTTTGATTGTTGACAGTTGTTACTTTGACTGTCATTTTCATTTAATTTGCAAAGACTGTAAAGCAGGGCTCCACTTCTGGAGGAGGGTAGGGGGTGAGATTGACCTTTCAAGCCAGAGTTTGTTTTTTAGAACACACAGTCTTTCTGTTGAAATCCATTGTGTTTAGAATTACATGAAATGAATATTATTTTGATATTGTGAGTTGGGTGTGCAATGTCATTTTCAGGCCTAGATTTCCTGAGAGATTTTTATCTTAACTTAAATGTGAACTTCAAAGATTTTTCAAAAATATTTTAGGTCTCAGGTCTGCAATGTGTGGGCTTAGTGACCTCTTCACTCTCTTGGGGTCCAGTGTGTGCACAGGTGTCTGCCTTCATATGACAAGTTGAAAGATTGGGCCTTGTGCTGTCAGCTAACATCAAACTCAGGGCGAAAATATTTAATTATTTTTACAGTTAAATTTTTTTATTGGTGAATTTACATTTTCATTTCCAGTATTCAGTATTTAACTGATTCATAGCCTATTATCACAGAAGAGAACCAGTTAAAACAGGGGTCTCAAACACATGGCCTGTGGACAGCACGTGGTCCCAACGCTATTTCCTGCAGCCCACAATGACGTTATCATTACCAGTATTTGCAATATCATTCTATGAAAGGGCTTCAGTGGTGCGGCCCTCAAGCTAATGTACTAGTCCTCAAGCGGCCCTTGTGGTGATTTGAGTTTGAAATCCATGAGTTAAAACATCCTTGATAGGCAAGGAAGCAGGGTTTGGAAAGCCTTTTTTTCCTCCGTACTTTCATTTGAACAGTCCTGCAGCTTATTAAATTGGGTAACTGAAATGGTAACATTCAGGATTCAGAAGTGATAGGGGATTGGGTTATGTGTGGAGCTGGTGGTCCTGTGTTTTCAGAAGTGCATTTCACAGGCTCCTTTAATGTATCTTTCAAATCATAAAAATCCATACAAAAATAAATCTGGCACTGCTTCCGTGCTCTGATGTCCTGAGAAAATGTGAGCTTTCCATCGTATTCTAAAGACCAGCATATTCATGACCTTTTGGGTCACTCCAGGTGAGGGTAGAGGGGAATGCGTTTCAGAGTAAATGACTCAACACCGAGAACCCTTGCTAGCAGTTCTTGTCCTTTTAAGCTGTGGGAGGTTATGAGTCATCCTGAAGGTGACCTATAAAAAGTTGGGTTTTACCTTGCCAAGAAGAGAAAATTATACCTTATGCGCCTTCCACCTCTCAACACGTATTTAAAAAAAAAAAACAAAAACAAAAACCTTTTTTTCCTGATTCATTTTTACATTAGAAAATTGGGTCCTCTCTAGGCTGTAACACATCCAGATGTCTGGAGAAACTAATGAAATGGTGACAACACAAAGGCCAAGACTGGAAGTTGAGAGAGAAGGTGATTTTTAATCAGACCGTTTGAAAGTCTAGATTTTGAGGGCTGTGAAAACCCCTTTAACTTCGGTGACTAACTTTTTTGGTAAAGACAGCTTGTATTAAAAATTTAAGTATCTTTGGGAATCCCACAGGTCCAGCACGCCAGAGAGGACTAAAATATTGCTATATGTTTGACTTAACGGCCTCTGGTAATCTAATGAGATGACAGAGTTGCAAATGTGCCCCACAAATGAAGATACATTTTTAATCAGAGGAGCAGGTAGAATCTTTGCCATACTTTGTAGTTTTTTCCACTAGTCTACCCAGTATCTCTTTATTTTAACTGCATGAAGCCTCATCCAATGAGCCATCATCCAACCCACAATTTCTGCTAGACTCTGAGCCACATGTTTGTTCATGGTCATCAGGTCAGTTGAAATGGAGGTGTTGTCAGCATACAGAACATACTGTAATTCATCTCTCTCTGGTCCTCCTCTGTTCCATATGTAGGAAGAATAGTGGTTGTAACTAGTGCGCTTTGAGAACTTAACAGAGCATCATTGGGAGAGAAGAATCACTGTCCAAAACTACCCATTGGGACCTGCTCAAGGAGAAAAAGATGGGGCCACTTGAGAGTAGTTGAGCGAACTCTTGATACTGTCTGTAGTTCTATTGTCAACATTTTATAGTCATTGTTTTCAAATATAACTCATTGTAGAAGGCTAAGATTCTGTTATGAGTATTTTTAGTACAAGTAAGGGGCTAGTTTTGGTCAGTAAAGAAAAATTTATGGAAGCCACAACCTGTCCCTGACTTTACTGTCGAGGAGAGGGGAAGCAGCGCTGCCAGGGCTTGCAGCTGCTCCAGCTCACTGCTTCAGCAGGTTGCTGCCAGTCAGCTGTGAAGCACCAGGGCATAGCCCCCAATCAGACCCTGCAGCCCCAGGGGCTGGCTAACCAGTCAGGTCTTTTGATGGTGGCCCTGGGAGTGACAGCTGCTCCAACCCTGCCCGTGAAGTCGCAATCTGTGACCAAACCAAATCCTTACCCACTGAATATCAGCACAAACAGCTGACCTTTATTCATCATCAGGACGAGATTATTTGTCAGTGCAGCAGGTGCCAGCTGCATGCCAAATGCAGACCTGTATCCAAATTGACACGGGTCAAGAAAATCCCAGGCAGCCAGAGAGTCTAAACAGGTTACCTCTTCTGGAGGTTAAGTACCACAATAGGAAACACGACTTGCTTCTAATTTTAAAAAATAATGTTCTGCAGTGACATCGAGCACTACTTACAACTAAAGGTGAATGTGTATGCATGAAAATGTTTAGAACTCTTGTGCAAGGGAAGTAATTAAAATGAGCATTTGAAAGAATTTTGAGCATCTTAAGACACTACAATAAGCATGCAGACCAGCAATTTCTTTTATTTAAAAGGCAAATCAAAAACGCTAGAAGCTGCTTAAAATAAGATCTGAAGGTGGTGCTGGAACTGTTTGGAGACCCAAGGAGAAATAACCAAAATAAGTTAGATTGCTCTGAGAAAACGCATACACCATCTCCAAAAAAACAAACAGGAGTCCCCAAAGGATGATAGCATAAGTGTCTACTCTAAATGGAAGGCTTTTGCTAACATGTCATAAGCCATAAAAAAGGTGAGGAAGGAATATTTATAGAGGGGGGGAGCATATTAATAAATGAGTAGGGAGATGATAATATTTCCTAAACAATTTGAAATACTCAGCAGCCTTATAGGGAAAATGGTCGTTTTTTAAATTAAGGAAAATGGAGCTTGGTAACCGAAGCAGTGAAGAGTGAGTGATTATAAAAGCACAAGTAAAAGAATAGTTAGGAAATAATGAATATGCCTAAATCAGCAGATTCAGATGATACACTTCCTAGCATATTTACACTGGAGTAGACAAATTACTAAAAGATATATTTACAGACAGCAGTCGTGCATTTTCAAAGGAATCAACCAGATGCCAACCATGCTTTGAAAACTACACCAAATGTATAGAGGTCAGATGCTAACTTCACTGACTTTCCTCACAGAAGAAATTAGGCTGACATCTTCCTAACAACGGGAGTTGCCCTGTATCAGTAGCAGATTGTAATGTTTACCCTTACTACAAACCTATTATATATTAGTGGAGTATACTACTTTGAGCAGTGTTTTCCCAGTTTTTGAAAGCTGAGCCTCTGGTCAAATTAGTCATGCCTCCTTGCAGCTTACACTGTATGGTGTTAGAAGCCTACAACTCTTCGTTTATCCATCTTTCGTCTTCACTGTACCTTTAATGAGTCCTTCAGGAACCACACACACACACTTTGGGAAACACTGGCTTAGATCTTCGTAATGATATTTCATCTTTCTTACATGCTTTTATTAGCATTGAAATACTTTAAATATCAGTAGTATTAACTGTCCTTGGCATCACAATATGTCATCTAGTTTACAGCTATTGTTTCAGGCTCATCACAAGCTCATGCAGATGTCATTGCAGCATCTGCTCTTAGGTCAAGTTTTGAATGGTTCCTGAGCTGGAACAGCTAGAAGACTTGCAAAATGAAAGCTGAGACTCTGAAGAACAATTGAGGGAAGAGCATGAGAATATTTGAGCTGCTCATATGTCTGCCTGAAGACCCTTCTAAATATTAGGATGGGAGACCAATATACTGAGATTTTTTTTCTTTTAAATTCAGGTCATGGTTCTTAAACATATAGTGTGTCTGATATTTTATCTGATTAAACTAATAAATACTCCTTTGTGTGCTTTATTACAAAAACAGGATAGCTAGCAAATAGAACAGATAGAGAATTAAAAGGTGTCTTTCCAGGTCCCATCCCCCCAGCCCTGCCTCCCTATCAGTATCTCAAGATGATAAAATGCAATTGGTCAGTCTCAAAGTAATGGCATGTTAGAGAGAGGTTGACTAATTACTGACTGCATATGACAGCAGTGGTTATATATTTAATGTGTTTAATTTTCTGCAGCCAGCAGATTATGGATGCTACCCCAGATGACCCAGAAGTCTGCATTTTTTTTTTTTTTTTTAGCAATTCAGTGAAATAACTATATACATTAAATCAGTGGATGCTCTTGTATTATAATTGTTATGTGATGGCACTTAATGTGCAAGTGTGTTACACATTTCACTTCCCTTGAAGGTACTCATTTTAGATTTAAAAGTTGGTAAAAGGCATCTTTTGGGCTTTTTAGCATTTGACTCCATTTTATTTGTAAGGACAAATGTGCATTTCTTATCTTTACTACAGAAATGTCTGTTTTTAAAATAGCTCATTTTTAAAAGTGTGGTTTTTAATACAACATGTGGATTTCCCAGATGTTTAGCTCTTGTCTTCTCTGACTTGATCATTTCTGCTTTTATTTGAAATAATCCCAGACTTTTTCTTTCCCATTGGGTAAAATAAATTTAAATCATATGATACTAAGAAAATAAATAAAATTTGGTTGAAACTTTGTAATACTAGTTTGAATATTTGTGCTATAGCAACTTCAGTTCAAAAGTCGTAATGAAGTAAATTGTAAGTTCTTTTTAAAAATGTCTCTACATTTAGAGCCTCTACTTGAATTTTACAAACTTACTGTGATCAAAAAACAAAATATGGAAAAATTAAAGACCTGATCCTGCAGATAACATTAACTCTATTTATGTGAAAAAATTCAGTCATTGACATCAGTGAGATCGATTACTTGTGCTTGAAATTAAGTATGCGCAGTAGTGTTTGTCATTCATTAGGGCCTAAAATTGTATATTTATTAAACATTTCTTATAGTGGAATAAATCTGTGACTACAAAAGTGCGTAAGTGTTAACAATGAAAAGTTATTTAAACTTTAAATACAGTATCAAAATTAAGGACTTTTATATTCACAAACCAAAAAGTAGGGTTGAGCTCTTCTTTTATAGCCTAGAAAAGTGTTTTTGAGTTCTCAACTTTTAGGAGTTCAGTGTGTTGGAAGATGGTGTCGGCTGCTAACGCAGAATGGGCTTATTTGCTTATCTATCTTTTTTGACTGTGAGTTTGTATTGTTCTTACAGTACATATTATAGCAAGTATCCGGATTTGTGATTTGGGGCTGCGGATCAATGTAAAGGAGCATTTTAAGTATAAATCTTCTTAGCAGATAGTCTCTGTATAGAATCTAAAATTTTCTTAACCTAGTCCAAAACGTATACATTATCAATTAAAGATTATACAATGGAAATACATAAGGAGCTAGCAATATGTTTAAAACAATATTTGGGGAACGGGGTTAGGACTTCTTCCCACTTTGTTTTCCATCTACCATTTTTCTTCTCTTTATGTTTCCCAATGTGTCCAAAATGTGTGTAACCAGCTGTTAGGAAAATCAGAATACTGCTCAAATGCATAGGAAAGCTGAGAACTGAAAATTATTGTAAATTGGATATAAATCTGACGTTTTAAAAAGTCAAGTGATACATTTTTGACCCACTTCTGAGAAAACATGCAAACAGCTTTTCTTCATTAATGCAGTAAGCATACCAAAGTCACAATTCTCTTCCTTTTAGCATTTGTTTTGTATAGCAATCTACAGAAAACTATTTTTTAAAACTGGCCTGGGAATATTTCTTTCATATTGACAAGGTCCAAAGCGATAGCTGTGTTAGTCTAGTTCAGCAAAACAAACAGGGAGCCCCACGGCACTTGTAAGTCTACAAGTTTATTTATACCACAAACTTGTTAGTCTACAAGTTTATTTATACCATGAGCTTATGTGGGAGGAAAATCCCACTTTGTCAAGCCTCTGGTGAAATAGAAGTTTCTCCCATGAAAGCTCATCTAATAAATGAAGTTGTTAGTCTTTGAAATGCCACAGGCCACCTTATTGGGTTTTTTTCTTTAACTGCAAGGCAGGAGTTGGCAACCCCTGGCATGTGTGCCAAACTTGGCACGTGGGCCTATCCTGAGCAGCATGCTGTGCTGCTCAGGCTCCCGCACTGGCCCTGCCCCCAAGCATGGCCTGGAGGTTGAGGTCACAGGAACCACATGAGGCAGCTCCAGGCTCCCGCAAAGTGCACTTCCCCACTCCCCCCAAGTTTAAGTGGTGTGGGGGGAGCCTTGGGTCAGGAGTCGGGCAGGGGTGGCAGTGACTCACAGCGCAGCCTGACTCGAGGGCTTGGTGGCCAACACAGCTCAGCAGCTGGCATGGTGGGCAGCTCAGTGGCTAATGTGGTGGCTGGCAAGGCTCAGCTCAGCTGGGCTGCAGGCACGGCAGGTGGCTTAGGCCGGCATGGCTCAGGAGTTGGTGCAGTGCAGCGCAGTGTGGGGGCCAGCCTGAGGTTCAGCTGGTGCCACTGCCCGAGGTTTGGCCCAGCCGAGCTGAGCAGTGCTGGCCATGGCACCAGCCCATGAGCTGCCCACCTCACCAGCTAGGACTTCAGGTAGCACTGCTGGCTGAGCCTCAGGCTGTCCCTCCAGTTGCAGTGCACTGCACCACCCCCCAAGCCATGCTGGCCCGAGCCACCTGCTGCACTGCACCTGCAGCCCAGCTGAGCTGAGCCTTGCCGGCCATTGCACCAGCCCCTGAGCCGCCCGCAGCGCTGGCTGCCGAGCTGTGCTGACCACTGAGCCCCCAAGTCAAGCCGCGCCACACTGCGAGTCAACTCCACCCTTGCCCAACTCCCAACCCGAGGCTCCCCACACACCACTTAAACTTGTTATGGCGTCGCGGACTGGAGCCTCCACTCCAGATAGAGAGGAGGAGGGAAGTGCAGCCTGCGGGAGTGGGGCACTTAGGTCACATGCCCCCACATATCCTAGCCTCCCCCCTCCCCCTTTGGCTTTACCCCCATTTGGCCCCACCCCGGCACCTGCTGAGGGTGCGATGGGCAGAGGTGGCACAAGGGCTGGCAGAGGTTGCCAACCCCTGCTTTAAGGCATTGGAAGCTTGTTGTGTTGAGGAAGTGATTTCTGTTTAGGATGTTGGCATAAAACAGCAGTTCCCAACCGGGGGTCCACAGACTTCTGCGGGGCCACAGAGTGGCTCCAGGGGGTCTGCAGAAAGGGGCTGGAGACCATCGGGGAGACCCAGGCTTCCAGCCAGAAGGGAGCTTCACCCCCCAGGTTGGGAGTTCTTAAAACTTCTTCCCTGAGCATGCAGAGCGTACTCAGGGAGAGCAGCCTGGGGGGTGGCCAGGTGTCAGGAGCTCTGGCAGCCAGGTGAGGAGGGGGTGGAGAACTGGGGGGTGGGGGGGCTGCCACCGCAGCCCCATCTGCCTGCTTGGAGGGGGGCTGCCACAGCAATGGCTCCCTCCCCCGGCCCAGGGAGCTGCCACGTCCCCATGCTCCCACCAGGGAGCTGCTATGGCTATGGCCCCCGCCCGGGTTCCCGCTCCCCAGCAGGAGAGTGGCATAGACCACATTCTGCCTGTGATGCCAGGCATCCCTGGGGGTCCACAAAGTTCCCCCCCCCCCTTTTGGCAAGGGGTCCCCAGCCTTGAAAAGATTGGGATCCCCTGGTGTAAAAGATACTTTAGGTTGGCAATACAGCTCTTTGAGATTGACCTGTAAAACATAAACCATTTGCTTTAGCCCCACAGGGTTGTATTATCAAAGGGGCTTGATCTGCACAAAGGGGGGCCCTGAGCTTCAGCCCCTGAACCCCAATTTACACCCCTCCCCCATCCAGCTAAAGCACTCCTAGCCTGCCAGCATTGCAGCGGGGCGGAAGGGCGCAGCGACATGGGCCAGAGTCCAGGATCTGTGCTCTGCCCCACCCCTGGGCCAGCTGGCCTGCCCCAGAGGTGGGATGGGGCAGGCTAGTGCATGCGTCCTCTACTAGGTGGGGGTAGGACTAGCTGGCTCATGGTCAGTAGGCATCAGCCACTAGGACCTGCTGCGCACCAGCGGACTCCCACCACCCCATGGGCAGAGTGGCCAGAGTGAGGCCAGGGTGGGAATGCCTTGTGGCCCCAGGGCGCACACCCCATCCCCAGTGATGGCGGGCGCAGCTTGATTGGCCCAGGCCTGGGGGGGAGGGTCTTTGGTCAGGGGCAGCCAGGTCCCCTGTGGTGGCAGGGCCCCAGACAGTGGGGGGCAGACCATGGCCTCCGTGCTGGTTAATCTGGCGCTGTAGCCCCGGTAAGTCAGCCAAATGTTTTGTTGAGAATGTTGAATTAAAATAGGTTTACGGCTACAAAATGCACGAAAAAGTACAATATTGTCTTGTGTTTGTGGAAGTTTCATTTGCTCCAATTAATATGAAATACACTGACTGTTGTGGTAGGGGGTTTTAAGGTTGAGTAGAATAGATAAATTTTAGTTTTGAATTCAGTGCTAGGGAAATAGTTGTTATAGTTATCTACTTCTGATTTCTGTGATAGGTATTGCCTGTTAAGAACTCTCAAGCAGTGTCAGACATTGAGGGAAGCTCTAATTGCTGCAGGAAAAGAGATTGTCTGGCATGGGCGAACAAAGGAAGAGCCAGCCCATTACTGTAGCATTTGTGAGGTGAGTCACAGTAACATTAAGAGCATTGCTGTTTTAAATTGCTTAATTTTTCTATTTTTTGGATGATTTCCATTATTATTGCTACAATTAATTCTATCGGTAATGAACTTGATCCACTGAGCTTCATTTGAGAATTGTATTTTCTGTATTTCACTGATCAGAAATAGCCCTGGAGAGAGAGACGACTTCGGTATGCTCTCTTTACAGAACCTTCTGTTCTTGCTGCGTCTTTTGATTCCCTCTAGTATGTTTTTAAATAACAATAGCAATTTTCCTGAAGACCAAATGGAAAGCACCATATTTGCACTTCTGAAAAGTCAGGCATTTTTTGTTCACAGAGAAGCCAAAAAAGAGGGAACTGGAAATCAATAAGCATTCAAAAATTTGGACACTAATTTCTCTGTTTACCCTTCTTCAAAATGGGTATAAATATTGCTTATATCTACCTTACAGGGTTACCACTCTGTCAGATTATGAAACTTGTTTGGTTAATATTGCGAAGAGCCTGTGTGTTCTTCAGTGCCTTCATTCAAGCATCTGAATGTACTAGTACTGGACATGAGTTTGAGGAAGAGTCCCTATCTCTGTAGCTGAAGGCTGGCAGCATGAATTTTTGTTGAGCTACCCAATTTTTTTTCTAAGCAGATAGAATAATAGAATCATAGAAACTGGAAGGAACCATGACAGGTCATCGAGTCCAGTTCACTGCAGTCGTGGCAGGACCAAGTACCCCTGTTAAACCGTCTCCAACAGGTGTTTGCCTAACCTGCTCTTAAAAACCTCCAGTGTAGGAGATTCAACAATATGCTGAGTCAATTTATTCCAGTGTTTAATCACCCTGTCAGTTAGAATTTTTTTTCTGATGTCTAGGCTGAACCTCCCTTGTTGTGATATAAGCCTGTTGTGTCTTGTCCTATTATCTATGATTAAGGAGAATAATTTTTCTTTTCCTTAGAACAACCTTTTTCTGAAAACTGTTATCATATCCCCTTCTGTCTCCTTTTTCTAGGCTAAACAAACCCAGCTCTTTCAATCTTCCCTCGTAGGTCAGATGTTCCAGACCTCTAATCATTTTTTTGCCCTTCTTTGGACTTTCTCCAGTTTCTCCACATCTTTTTTTTGAAGTGAGACACTTAAAACTGGACACAATAGTCAAGTTGGGGCCATTATTATACTCAGATCCCTTTCTGCAATACTCCTTCCTAGTCAGTCATTGCCCATGTTGTATGTGTGCAATGGGTTATTCAGCCCTAAGTGGAGTACTTGGCACTTATCTCAGACCATTTCACCAGTTTGTCTAAATCATTTTGAATTGTGATCCTATCTTTTAAACCACTTGCAACCTCTCCCAGCTTGGTATCATCTGCAAACTTTAAAAGTTTGCTCTCTATGCCATCATCTAAGTCATTGATAAGAATGTTGAACAAAACTGGACCCAGGACAGATCCCTGTGGCATCCCACTCATTATGGTCTTTGAGCCTGAACGTGAACAGTTGATAACTACTCTCTGGGGGCGGTTATCCAGCCAGGTTTTCACTCATCTTATAGTAGCTCCATCTAGAAATTTCCGGAGGGGTAGCCATGTTAGTCTGTTACTTAGCAAAAACATGTTAGTTATATTATTTGGCAAAAACAATGGGAGTCCTGTAGCACCTTAAACTAACATTTCTTCAGGCATAAACTTTCGTGGGCTCCTACCCACTTTGTTACATCCATCTGATGAAGCTCCCTCTAGTTTGTACTTCCCCAGTTTTATTAATATGAATGTGATGTGAGACCATATCAAATGCCTTACTAAAGTCTAGATACACAACGTCCACTGCTTCTCCTCCATCCACAAGGCACGTTACCACATCATAGAAAACTATTGAGTTAGACATGATTTGTTTTTGACAAATCTATGCTGACTGTCCCTAAGAACCTTAGTCTCTTCTAGATGTTTGTAAATCAACTGCTTAGTTATCTGTTCCATGATTTTTCCCAGTACAAGTGCACCAAGACTGAGGATATAAATCCCAAAGCAGTCAAGGCTTACTTTCTATAGCTTTTTGAAACCAGGTCTCAACACTGATTTGTTTCCTGTCACACAGGTGGAAGTCTTTAATCTGCTTTTTGTCACTAGTGAGAGCAATTCTCGAAAGACCTATGTTGTACATTGCCAAGACTGTGCACGAAAGATAAGCGGGAACCTGGAAAATTTTGTGGTGCTAGAACAGTACAAAATGGAGGACATGATGCAAGTCTATGACCAATTTACATTAGTAAGTTATATCCAGTGGGTGCAGAACTATCTTTGTAAAGCTGTTGTATGTTGTATTGGTGCATATTTGTATATGAGCAATTTGGATTTTCTGGTTCAAATAGACTTATAGATTTTTTTTTTTTTAATTTTTACAAAGAAATATGGAAGGAACAGAACTGCTTGGAAAAGTATAGAAATTTACTGCAGAATATATAAATGACTTCACAAGGAAAAACAGGTGTTACAATTAACAAGGATGAGATTACCTGGAAATCACATCTGGATTATATGGTGACAGCAATGTTCCCCCAACAGCCAGAGGCAGATGAGCAACTCATGTTGCTTGTTGCACGGCGCCCTGCCGCCCCTCCCCCAAAGCCAGCCCTCTCCCTTCCTCCCACCCTAGCCCGTTGCCCCAGTAACCCCCCCCGGATGGCCTGACTCCCCACACACACACACCTACCTACCCACCGCTCCTCTGGCTGGGGAAGCACTAACGGAGCATGCTCAGACAGTCTGAGCATGCTCCATTAGAGCTTCTCTGGGTGGGAGTTTTAATAATTCCTAGTGCCAGAGGAGCTCTCAGCCAGGACTCTGTCTGCCAGCCATGCGCGGCCAGCAGCCTTCCCAACGCTGGGGAGCTGCAATGGGCTGCACGGCTGTTCAGCTTACAGGGAACATTGGGTGATGGGGCTGTGCAGAATGGAGGGAGGAGGGGTAGTTTGCCCCTTTTGAGAGGGCCTCCAAAATGGCAGCTGGGCAGCTGAGTCAGATTTGAGCAACAAACATTGTAACATGGTGCACAGGATCTCAACTTAGGCTCAGCCACTCCTCCATCATCACAGAGGAGCAGCTGGGCCAAATCTGAGTGGAAGACATTGTGACATGGCATGTGGGATCACAGTGCCACTCACCTATGGTGCCCCCCTCAATTAGTGTGTGGGGCGACTTGCCAGTGGTGGCTGGATATGGATCCAGCTGGGATGGGCATCATTGCACTGATCCTGCAGCAACCAGCCAGACTGCGAGTCTGGAGGGAGGAGTGAGCTCAGGAGTATTGCTCCTATGGCAGCAGAGCTAGAGTTCTGAAAGAAGCAGAGCCAGAAAAGCTCCCTGGCTGCATCCCACCCCGATCTCTAGGAAGGGCAGTGACCCACAACCCTGCACCCATTCTTAGACTCACCCCGTGCCATCACGTTAAACTTTCTTGTCTTCATGGTAATTCTTTTCAAATAATGGATGCCTCAGTTTGAAATTTTTTCCTGGGCTCCCAGAAACCTCTGTGTGCTACTAGATTGTGAGGGGAACAATCTAAGAAGTGAAGCCTGGAGACTACCAACAATGTTCAAGAGAAGCTTTGATGTTATTTCTGGTAGGCAATCAGTATGGTTGTGGAATGCTATGTGCATTAATAAAACATTTCCCTACCCCCAAATTTGGCTTTGTCCCTCAACTTGGCAAGAGAATTCTCTTCAATAACTCTTTGGCATGGAACCTCCTTTGCCACTGAGTTAAAAAGGAAAAACCCCACCATCCATTACCCTGGCCCATTTGTAGGTCTGTGCTATATGGGTGCATCCTGCTGGCTTAAACTGTGCTAATGCGTGTTTGACCATACATGCCATATGGTTTTCAGTGTTGCTGATAGTCATTTATAATCAGACTGGGAATGCTGCTGAATTGATTCATGGTGATGGACATTCTCAGGAGGGCAGAGAGTAGATGATAGAGCATTCTGAGATGTTGTGTTGTACTCGAATATGACGGCCCAGAAATGGTTGTGCCTTTTGATTCATTTCCAGCTGCAGTTCACGGTGTGGTTTGAAGAACTGTTTATTCAATTTACTAGGTATACTAGGTTATGAGTTTTGAGCTAAGCAGTGGTTCTCACCTGCAGCCCAATCAGCACTCAGCTGTGGCCCATGTGTATCCTTAGGGCCATACAGCTTGTATATATGCTGTGTGGATGTGGCACACATGACACACACACAGCTGCCTGTGTGGCTCACAGTAGTAAATAAGGTGATAACCATTAAGCAAATGTCTCAAATTTAAATATCAAGGGCATTCCCAGTGCTGGACCCTCTGCTCTGGATTTCACTACGTTCTTTGGTCTAACAGAGCTCAAGTTATTGTTGTGTATTTCACATTTTATAAAGCTGAAAATCATTATTTGTGAAGATGATGGTTACAGAAAAGCCTCTAAATATCTATTCACTCAGACTTCTTCTGAAGGAAGTGGGTTGAACAGGAAAGGTTGTATAGAGAAAAGTTCTGTTGTCTAATTTTAAACATGTTCATCTAGATAATTGTTTTAATGAATGATTTAAAATAATTGTACCTATGCCTAGAGAGTACAAGTGTAAAATCAATAATGTTAGTTTGTCCCTTAAACTTAATACATATCGTTTAAACAAATTTTTATTGAAGAACTGCTTTTTGCCTGTTGTAGAAAATGTAATTTATGTTTTCTTTCCAGGCTCCTCCATTGCCATCCTCCTCATCTTGACATTTTTCCATGGACATTAAATGAAAACTTTTCTGATATTCAGGAAGTGACCCAGTTCTGCACCACTGATTTTTTTTGTAGCTATCCCATGAGGCTGCTGGCTGAAAGCTGTGTCTATGCAACCTTCCAAGTGCGGAGTGTCAACCAACTGGACAGGAGAGAGCACTGCCTCCTATTCCAGAACTCAAAATAAAGCTCATCCAGCTGTTCTTCAAAAAAAAAAAATAATAATAATAATAATAATTCCATGTTTTGTATATATCTGACAAAACTGGCAACATTATACAGACTACTGACTTGAAGACCACCTCTTTTGTATTTCTCTGTTTCTGGGCTGATGAATTAGTTTCATCCATTTTTCCCTTCAGAATTTCCCTTGGAAAAAGTACTAGCTTAGCTGGTCATTTCTTTGTAAGGTAGTTAGAAATTTTAAGTCTTTCTTTGGGCAACTTTTTTTTTTTTTTTTTTTTTTTTTTAATGTGAAAAGTTAGGTGATATAAATTTTTTACTGCTTTTATGTTTTTCTGTCTTGTTTTGAAACCATGACGGTTACACTTTTGGTTCCTAAAATAAAATTTAAAAAAATTAACAGCCAAGTCACAAAGATAAATGGGTTGCACATAGACTAAGGAATAAACTTCAGATTTGTGATTTTTGTTTCTAATCTTGATGTAAATTTACACTATTTATAAATACATATTTATTGCTTGAAAATATTTGTGAATGGAATGCTGTTATTTTTTCCAGATTACCTGCCATTGAAATTTTAAGGAGTTCTGTAATTTCAAACACTACTCCTATTACATTTTCTATATGTAAATAAAACTGCTTAGCATTGTACAGAAACTTTTATTAAAATTGTTTAATGTTTAAAGTTTTTCTATTGTTTGAGTTTTAAAAAAGATTTTATGTACAGTGCCCAGTTTTTGTTCATTTTGGACTCTGATTATATATATTTTATATATACTTGTATGTATATATATAATATATATAGACTCTGAATATGAATATATGTATAAAGATTTAGAGCATAAATATCTCTTAAGTTTTACATCTATGGTAGATTTGAAATGTCTACTGTAAAGTATTGCTTACAAAGTATGATTATTTTTTAAAAAAAAATATATGGTATGTATCCTGAAGATATTAAAAAACCTTCAGACTGGTTTATTGTTAAATTGCACTTTTGCAATAACAGACTAATAAATAGTTTCTGCCAAAATGTAGTATTAGTAAACAAGTAATGATTGACAATAAAGGTGACAGAGAAGTAATGGGTTTCTAGGAAGTTTAGAATAATTTTAGAGGATAAATGAGAAAATTAATCATGGGTTTTGGTGGATCTGGTATAGTATAGAATTCAGCAAATTGAAATTTGTATATTCTAGTCTCTATAAACAAACTAAAATAAGACTTTAAATCATCTTGGTGTCAGTTTTGACCCAAAAAGAACATTTTGTTTTGTGGTATTCTTTTGCATTTTCACGTATTTTGTGATACGAAATCACTGGTAAATTTTTTTGAAGTACTAGGTTTATTTAGGGTGACTTCATGATATATGACTGTAACTCCGTTTGCAGTTTGAATTAATAATGGCATTTATTCTAAATTGTTCCTAATCTTTCTCAGCAGTTCCTTAACACATTAAATCTAAATTTCAACATTTATAGTTTTCTTAGAGGATTAGAGTTAACTAATGCATAGCATTCTGCATGAAATGAACAGAATTTCCTACTGTTTGAGTGGGATACCCTGCTGATTGCATTGTTACCTTCTCCAGTACTCAAGTGTGAGATGTTACAGTTACACAGCATGCACATATATTAATTAGTTAATTGGTAAATACTGAACAGTGACTAAGAGCAATTGCCTCTTGTATTAGTAGTTTTAAAAGAGAATAGTCTTTAATCAAGAATCAATAAAGCTTGGTTAAGTGCTATTGCTCCAGCTTAACTATAGTTAAGTGATTTTCACACCACTTGTTTTAACTGTTAGACAAAAGCATATAGAGATTAAAATGAAGTATGATAAACTCTCATACTCCTGCCAGCAAAATTATAAACTAGCTGTTAGGAAGCAAATATTTGTAATTCTTTTAAAGCTAAGTCAGGGCTTTTGATAACCAATTCTGCAAATAACATTTTTAATTATGTATTTTACGCAGACATATTGTAATCTTGAAAAACCGTGCTGCAGCAGAAAAGTCACTCCTTTGTAGTAGCTTTAAACCAGAATCAAAGCAAGAAACCTTACCTCAACTGGTGGTAAACAAAAGATCCTCTTGTTTCTTAGTACTGACAAAGAACATTGCCTTTTAGGGAAAGAACTGTTGTGGTATATTAACCAAAAAGGCCTTTGTAGCTTCTTTGTTTTTTCCTTCCTCTTGAAAAGGGGAGAATATCACACACTTTCAGTAAAGAAATTTTTATTACAACAGTGAAGCTGCAGGCAAAACCAGTGGATCAGCAGAGAGAATACTGTGACAGTCTGAATGAAGGCTTTATTGTGGTTTTAAATTGCCATGGAGCTTTAACATTTTGCAGTTACAATGTTTATCTTAACTACAGTATTCTGCTGAAATGTGGACAGTTTTTAGATCTATGAGCTGCTGTAATTTAGAATGCTTTGTGTTTCATTTTATTAAAAAGGCACAAGTTAATATATATTATCAATTGTAGTCATTAGAGGTATAACTTTGTGCTGTTCAAAATGTGAGATACCTGGTGGATATGAGATACATTTGTAACCATCACAGAATGTGCATGAGCTTTCAACTCATGAAGAAATGTGGCTTCTGAGCAGGGCTGAAGGAACCAGAGCTGCCTAATGTCCACTAATCTGTATCCCTTTTCTCATTTCAGTCTAACATTGGCCTTTTGAACTCAACGGATGAACTGTAGTTCAGGTGAACTTGATTGGCTCACTTATGCTTACAGATTAGTTTGGTGGCAGAATCAGTTGTTTGAGAATGAATATCTATTATCCATTAATAGCCAGTTCTTCATGGAAATGGCAAATAAGTGCAAAAATTGATGGGTTTTTAATTTTTTTTATTTTTTTTTTAAACTAGCAGTGCTCCAGAACAGAGTTTTGATGGTGTTCTTTTACCAGCCCAAGAACATTTATGAAAGTAGATGTACTAATTTTGTGGACAAGTTCCAAAGGGGTAGCCATGTTAGTCTGGCTTACCAAAACAAACAAGGAGTCTTGTGGCACTGTTAAAGACTAACAGATTTATTTGTCACATGAACTTTCCCGAGAGCAGATCCCACTTGTCAGATGCCCTGAAGACTCTGAAATTCCCCATCTTCAAGCATCTGGTGAAGTGTGATTTATTTTTTTTTCCCCTCCCAGGAAAGCTCATGCAATAAATAAATGTTAGTCTTTAAAAGTGCCACAGGACTCTTTGGTGGGAGGGGGAGGGTTGATGTGTATCACACTGGTTTTATTTAAACAAATAGTTAAGATTAGTGGCAAAGTTTGGCTTAAAGATGAAGGGACTTAAAAAGAAATGAGAAACTGTTGTCAACATATGATACAGGCCCCAGGATATGAGGAAAGCAACATAAGCTGCTGCTCCTGAGCCATCTTTGCAGGAGCTTGAAAATCAAAGGCTGTTGTAAATGCAAGGAGGAAGAGCGTTCTTGTGGTGAACGCATTGGACTGATATGGGAAATATGGGTTTATTTCTATCTCTACCATATTCTTCCTATATTTTTTCCAGGAAGTCATTTAATCTCTCTCTGCTTCAGTCTACATGTGTAAACATGGAGGTAATACTTCCTGCCTCACAGTGTGCTGGGAGCTAAATTCAGGAGCATTGGGGAAGTGCTCAGATGCTGGTGTGATTGGAGCCATTTAAGTGGACAGAGCTCTCCAGACACATGTCTGGTAATAAAGCAAAACATGACTGATCAGAAATTCAAAAATTTCACACAACAATTTCATGTTCCAGAAAAAACAAAACATCCTGGGTCTACTTTTTTACTAATAAGGATGTATTCTGAAAAGATGACTTAATACGATATTGCCATACTGCAATGAGTACAAGCTATATGAATTAAGCATAATAAAAATGGGTTCTTGGAACAGAGGCATTACATTTCAACAAAGCAAATTTCAGGGGTATAATAAACATTTATATGGTGACTTGGGAGCAAGTACAGGAACACCTCAGGAATGGAAGTAGTTCATAACTGAAAATGTTTGCACCACTGAACAAAATGTTACGAATGTTTTTCCAAGAGTTTACAACTGAACATTAATACAGTTTTGAAACACTACAATGCAGACAAAATGGTGGGGGTTTTTTTTATGTTTTAGTAATTGTTTTAATACAATACTGTACTGTATCCCCCTTTGCCCTGGGCTGCATCATTGTTCGCTTTCAATTCCAAATGAGGTGTAAAGTTGGCAAGTTAGTTTGTAACTTTGGTGTTCATAACTGAGGTTTTACTGAATTAAACTTCAAGTGGAGTGTGGTCATAATTCTAAGAGGTCATTTTTAAGATGAAATACTACATTTCCTCTTAAAAATTAACAGATGAATGAGGAGGAAGCAGGCAATGAAAAAGTGTTGAATGACAAGTGCATGGCTTAGAAAAAGAAGGACCTGGAAAAGAAAAAAAGGGGTGGGGAGAGAAGCTTACTGGAAAACTAAGGACAGTGAAAAAGAGAAAATTGAATTAACCCAAAGAAGTGAAGAGGATTTTTACAAGTCAAATATGTGGGAGGGGGGAGAGAGAGAATACTAAGCAGATATGGACTATTTTCATCTTAAATAAGCAGATAGTGAATTTACTGAACCATTCATTATTTTTGCAAAACTAAAACTTGGAGGGTCCCACTAAAGAGAGGCAAATGGTACCAGTTTTTCAACAGAGAAAACAGTACTTCTGGTGATTACCATAAGGTAAATACAATTTTAGTTCTTAATTTAAATAAATACTAAGTATGAAAACAGTTAACATAGATCTTTATGGAATCTTGAGCAATTATAACATGATTTTATAAAGAACATATAAGATCATGTAGTGCCTTTTTAAAAATAGAATTATGTGATCAGGGCACTGAGGGAATTGTGTAAGTCTTACAGGCTGCCTTGCTGACAAACAGAAACAATTGCATGATGATGTTGGCATTCACAGAGCTACTGCAGACTAGATTACCATTGGGGCTATTGAAATGCCAATGATGATTCTGGGAGACCGAGCTTACCCTTTACTCCTCTGTGTCTGGAAGGTGTAGTCTGGCCTCCCTCAACAGCAGCAAGGAGCACATCTGCTACAGGGTCATGTTATTCAAAAAGAGCAGTTCCAGTCCCGAGAAACGTGCACAGAGTGGTGGAACTGCACTGTTATTCAGGTTTAGAGTGAGTAGCAGCGGTTACAAAACTTTCAGATGTGCAAGGCAAAGTTCATGGAACTGTATGTGTGAAGTTCACCTCAGCCTTCCAGCGCAGTGACACCAAACTGAGAACCGCATGCCTCATGGAGAAGCAAGTGGCCATTACTGTGTGGAAGTTGGCCATGCCAAATTGCTACTGATAAGTCAGAATAAATTTGAAGTCAAGAAATCCGTTATGGCGATTGTGATGCAAGACAAGCCATTAATTGTGTCCTGGTACAAAAGACTGTGACTCTTGGCACTGTGTAGGACATTCTGAATGGTTTTGCAGCAGTGGGGTTGCTGAACTGAGATGAGGCGATAAAACAGCATGCATATCCCTATTTTGGCACCAGATGGCCTTGCCATGGAGTACATCAACAGAAAGGACTTTGTATCGACATCAGTGTGGGTTGGTCAGGAAGGATGTGTGACACGCATCTTTAAAAACACAGACCTATTCAGAAAGGTACAAGCAAAGACTTCTTTTCCAGATCGGCAGATTACCATTGGGGCTATTGAAATGCCAATGATGATTCTGGAAGACCTAGCTTACCCTTTACTCTTCTGGGTCTGGAAGGTGTAGTCTGGCCTCCTCAACAGCAGCAAGGGGCACATCTGCTACAGGCTCGTTATTTGAAAAGAGCACAAGATCTTCTCAAGGGGAAAAAGCAAAATGCCACATTTATTGTAAGCAAGAAAGGATAGCAAAAATTAGTGTCTCTCTCTCTCTCTCACACAAATTCTGCAACCTGGTATGATATAATTACCAGTCCTTTCATGCGTTGCTTGAGCCAGCCTAGTGGCTAACTAGACTGGGCACAAGGAGGGAGCCAGGCCTCTGTCAGTCATGAATCCGATGCTCCAAGATGCCAGTTGCAGAATGAGACCCAAAGTTTTCATGTTCTTACCCATCTTTTATATTTGCTGGCCTTCATGTAAGTCTATGGGATTCGCTGTGTCATGTTGCCTTCAGGGTTCCTGATCATTGGTTGCCTGTCACTTGCACGCTTGATTGTATTTTGTTCTTTTCTTTCTGGGATGGCTCCTTCTGTTTGCTTCAATCAGAGATGTCTGCATTGTTCAGCCAGTTTGGTACTTGTGCTTCATCAGGGCAGACCAGCAGTTGAGACTGGTCGCTTCACACACACACCCTTCATTCACACACCTTGTTCACACATTTAAATGATCATACACAGCGTACACTTAAACCAGGTTTCATCAAGTATACAAACTGGAGTACAATGTTTAAGCAGGAGTTCCAAATTGACAATATGGAGTCTTGCTGGACATTGGTTATGATGTCTATTAAACAGTGTTGCAGGATTATTTTACTTATGACAGTCAAGGACATACACAACGTTATACTTTAAAGATAAATGCAATTCATTATCTCTGCTCCTACACTCAATGGGTGCAGATTGACTGTTGTTGAATGTGCCCTTTGATTGTTTGAAAGTGTGCTTGCTGTCTGCTCATGCAATTAGACATCAGTGAAAAATATTCCCCCTGGTTTATAGCTGTGTGCTTCATCATGTATGTGAAACAAAGAGTGAAACGCTTTTGCAGATGTGCAATACTGAGGTGGAATGGCTGGCTGCTGATTTTTGGCAGCCAGATTCCAGGGCTATAAGAAGACTCAATAGTGAGCTGTGTGGCTCAGGGAGGTTTGAAGAAGCCTTTCAATAGCAAGCCACAATAATGCATGGTGGTGTAGTGTGCTCTGTTTGGGATAACACTGCAAATGCACCTATTGCTATTATCTTTGGATTATGTCAGCCCCAGTTACTATGTGTTGTGAAAGAATTAGTTGTTTCCATAAATAGACTCTAATGTTTCTTCAGAATAATTGTAACTGAATGAAACTATAAATACAGGAAAAGAAGCCTTTCAAGGGGAAAGAACAGTCATTCTTGTTAAAACACACATCCACCAGTCATGTCTCTCACAGGCCAGTGTATGTGCAGCTGTGATGGTATTGTACCCCAGGGGAGTAGTACAGATACTGCAGCTGCCCCAGAACCTATGTGCAATGGGTGTGCGATTGCAGGGAGGTCCCAGAATGCAGGTTGCAAGAGGAGGTGAGCACAGGTGACTTGGATGTGATAGTCTGTAAGAATCTCTAG
This sequence comes from Podocnemis expansa, assembly GCA_007922195.1. NCBI lineage: Eukaryota > Metazoa > Chordata > Testudines > Podocnemididae > Podocnemis > Podocnemis expansa. Next base: position 53,502,056 of record ML681989.1, read on the forward strand.
CATGTCCACCTAGTACTCAAGAAATGGTGTCATGACCCACTGCACGGCTCTGTCTTCTTGGTTGCGTGTTTCTCCTCACCACACTTTCCATTGTGTCAAAAAGCATGTTCCTCCAAGGCCTCTGCTCAGCATCTGCAATGCCAGAGGGTTGGAGGATCTCTTGGACCGTGTCATGCCATGTTCTCTTTCTTTCTCTTCCTTATTTGGCTGAGCCACATCACAGGTAGGAATGGAGGGACCCTCGAGGCTGCATTTCCAGCTGCAAAAGACGCTATGCACAAAGGTATTGTGAAAGTTTTCACTCCCTTGACCCACCCAAGTTGAAAGCACTATAATCTCACTTCCTCCTGGAATTCACAGAGCACTGCAGCAGTCCCAGCCATGGTGAGTATGGCCTTGGGAGTAAGGGGGTAATTTGGGACTAGGGGAGGGGGAGTGCACAGGCATCAGTATATGCAGGTAGGACAATTGACCTGAATATGGTACTGTTTTCTACAGATGATGCTGATTTTAGCTGATACCTCACTCTTCACACTTAGGCTGAAAGGGAACAGATCCTGCGCACATCTGGCAGCTGACTGGATCCATATGCTGCCAGCCTGCATGCTGCAATAGTGCCTGCTGAAGTTAGTAGCTGACTGGTCTGGGAAAATGGCCTGTCATAGTGAAAGAAATAAAACAATCTTCACAGGACTCTTCAACAGAGAATTGCAGACTACCTCCAGGAAATTTTCCTTGAGATCTCGATGAAGGATTCATAGGGCATCTCAGTGCACAAACTCTGCTGCAGAACACCCTCTGCCTAGCTGTCCAGGGAAATGAGAAGCAGAGAGCAACTCTGCCTCTATTGGTTATTTCACTACCTCTTCTACCCTGACATAACAAATATTAAGTCAACAAATGTGCCCTTTCAACATCAAAGTAAATTGCATACTTTACAAGAGGTTCCTTCCCCTGCATCTGGCTCGCTGATGCTGGCCTTCTGGAGATGGCTCAACTGCTCCCATGTACAGAAGAGGTCCTGGCTCACTGCACCACTGAACTGGTCTCCTGCTTCCATCTCCTCTTCCTTGTCTGATGTCACCTCCTCACTGTGCACTGTGGTGTCTTGTGACTCCAGCTCCCCTGAAGTATCCATGAAGATCTTGGCAATGATGGTGGTGTCTTCTCCCACAAGAATGCCGTCCCACTCTTTGTAGAAGTGGCATGCCTGCAGCTCTGCACAAGGGTGTCTGTTGGCCTCCCTTACCTTCTGGTGCACTCACCTCAGCTATTTGATCTTCATGCAGTGCTACCATGTGTTTCTGTTGCAGCCCTTCTCCCCATGCCCTGAGTGATCCACTCGTATGTGTTGACATGTCTATGCTTGGTTTGGAGCTGTGCTTGCACAGCCTCTTCTCCCTACAGACTCCGGAGATCCAACACTTATGTCCTTCAGGCAGGAGTGCCTTAGCTGCATAGAGCCAGCATGGTTAGCGGGCCCGTTGCTATGTGAACTCTACACGCAGACCAAACAGAAAATGGAATTTCAAAAATGTGCGGGACTTTAAAAGAGGAGGGCACATGCATATATGATTGCTGGGCAGCAGAGTTCAAAATGATGACCAGAGTGGTCACAATGGGGCATTGTGGGAAGCCTTCTAGAGGCCACTTAACTCAACCTAACTATTGTAGGGTCTAGATTGACACAACATTTACATTAATATGTCTACCTAAGCCAGCGGTACCTAAACTGTGGGATGCTCCCCCGTAGGGGGGGTCTGGAGGAATGCTGTTGCGGGGCCCACAATGGGGTCAGGCCAATCCGCAGGGAGAGAGCCTCAGCTCAGCTCCAGCACCAGCTGCAGCTCCACTCCTTCCTCCAATCCAGTTCTGTCTCTAGGTCCAGCTCCTCTCCCATCCCCAGCTTCGCCTTCAGCCAAGCTCTTTTGCTGAATCAACTGTGCAGTAATGGAAAGGGGATGAACAGATTTTATTACTGGTAAGGAGGGTCTGACCAGAAAAGTTTGGGCATCCCTGCCCTCTATGCTAATCCTCTTGTGGAACTTGAGTTTTTAATTCAGAATAGCTAGTGAATTATATTGGCAGGATCAACATTTGAACATAGATGCTTACAGTTAGGTTGATGTAAGCTGCTTTGCATCAATCTAACTCTGTAGTTTAGACCAGGCCTGCATGCAACATGAAGACATCTGCCTGAGTTTGCAGGGAACCTGAAACCATTGTTGCAAGGTATGTATTGTCCCATTCATTTCAATAGCCAATATATTAAGTGTTAACATTAACTATTTCTCTGCTTGTGAGAGCATGTAAGAAAGGAGGGAAAGCATGAAAATAGACACCAGCATTTCCTAAAATTGGAGGGTAGGAACGGAGTGTAAAGGACTAGCTGCTGGGGAATTACGGAAGATAAAATCTTTTCAATTTATACATGTCTTTAATAGCACATGGTATGGTTACAGGGGAGCACAACTTGTTCTTTGGTTGCTTGCTTGTGTCATTTCCAGTTAGGTGTGCATGCACCTCATGCACAGCTGCTGGAATTTTTTCCCACTGTAGGGTCGACTCCTGACCCTTTGAGTCATATACCCATAGCACTCCATATCTGGGCCTGCTGACCCTCCACATCCATAGGTCCTTCTTACTGTCTCTTGACAGTCAGCTGGAATCATCTGACGGCTTGCTTATTCTCTGTGGTTCTGTGTATTTGTACCTGTAAATAGTTTATTAGAGTTAATAGAAAATAGTTGAGTACTTGGGCAGATCCCCTTAGGGGATCAGTCGGTTAGTCCAGGGACTGGCGTATGCCTTGGCTCCCTGCATTCAAACCATGCAAGGAGTGATCTGCACTTCACAACAAGAGCCCAGGAAACCCTGATGGCCTTCATAGCCCAGGTCTTGATCCAGGATATTTGTTGGGCAGTGATATGGTTGTCAATTCATATATTCGCAGTGCACCACGCCATCAGCCAGCAAGCTACGGAGGATGCAGCAGGGGGCAGAGTGGTCCTTTGTTTAATTCTGCAATGAGCTCTGATCCCGCTACTTATAAGTATGGCTTGTGAGTCACCTAATTGGAATGGACATAAGGAAGCACTCAAAGAGAAGGTTACTAGCCTTCTGTAATAGTTCTTTTGAGATGTGGTGTTCATGTCCATTCCAAACCCAAGTACCTACCCTTCCACTGGAGTCTGCTTGGCAAAAAGGAGTGAGAAGGCAGCACATCATCAGGCCCTTATGTGGAGTACCGCGAACCCATGATTCCAGGAGGCTCCAGAGCCAACCCTATGGGCACTACTCTGAAAAACCTCAAGGCCATGCACAAAGCGCACACACCTACATGTAATAGACATGAGCAGCACATCTCAAGGAACAACAGTTACAAAAGATTAATAATCATCTTTCTCATTTTCCTGAAATTGGGGGTTGGCATTACTTTCAAGAAGTTCTGAAACACTGTAGTATGCAAAGACAGAAATGTGTTCACCCCTTTGTTTCCTTCTTGTCCCTTTATTTGTCCTGTCTCCTTACTGGATCCTTCTATTGGCCTTCTATTGGATTGTACCCAAAGTGTCTGCTCCTTGTCCTCACCTGCAAATCCTATGTAATCTTGTTTCTACATACTTATTGGGTCTTAATTTCACATTGTTGCTCCTCTGTGCACCCTTCCCAGTCCTTTCACCTTATTCTTCTGTTCTCTCCTTTTACCATTCCTGGCTTTGTGCATTTTATCACACAATGCTTGCCCTATCCATAGCTGTTTCCTCTCCTTGTCCAATTGTCATTTCACTCATTGTTCAAAGACCTCCAACTGTCCTGCACAGTCTCCTAATCTGTTGTGCTGTGTCTTGGTCTATTCAGTTCACTTTACACTGTGAGGTCTTTGGGTCATGAAATGTCTGAAGGTATGTTTGTAAACTGCTGTGTAAATGTAACACTATGCAAATAATGTTTGGGGCCAGCTGCCTCTGATGTCTCAGTGGAAGAAAGCTTCCCTCTTTCCTCTGAGTGCTGGGAGAAGACAGTGGCTCAGGTAGTCAACAGAAAGAATTGATGCTTTGTTATTGAGCATACGTCCATAGAAGAAGACAGGGCTACAGAAGAAAGGCAGTGAAGTCCAGTGTCTAGGGCACTGAACTAGAACTCAAGAGACCTGGATTCTGTTTCCTGCTCAGCACTGAACTACTGTGCAACCTGGGTGGGAAAATGTATTTAGTTCTCCCCGTCTCTTTCCCATGCTGCCATTTGTCTATCTTGTCTATTTTAAGTTCTCTTTGAGTAGTGTCCCAATGAGTGTTCCATTCTACATGTGTTTGCATCCCTCCTTTCTGCTCAGAGATCTTTAATGCCAGTGTCTATTTGGCCCAAACATGTGCTCTCCCCCTTGCCCTTGGCACTGTGCCTTGAAGCTAACTAGCACTGCACAGATGAACCACCCTCAGTTCCCCTGGTTAGAAATGGAACAATTAGCAGTCTATTCATGGATACTTTACCTCTTTAGATGTCTTCTCCCTCAAATATTCTTAGGCCATGTACACACCAGAAAGTTTTGCCAAGAAAAGGTGACAAAGCCCCTATGAAAAAGCATGTGTGTAGGCACTGCCCTTAGATTTTATCACTAAAAGTAGCCCCACCCTATTATCCCAGTGTGCTACTGTAAGTGCTGCTCTGGTCACCTCTGATCTCAGCTGTCTGCAGTTGCCCCTCCCCTTTCAAAGTCCCAGAAAGTTTTCAAAACAAACAAGTGGTTTCAAGCATCTCTCACCACTGCAGAGAATTTGCTGCACAGTACTGGCAATTTTGCCTGTTTGGGCTAAACTTCAAGGGTGGGTGTAACTCCTGATGTGCTGTGAAGAGTCAGGGAGGGAGCCAAGTACCTTTTCCCTGCCCACCCCAACTCTGTTGGTGCATGGGACTCTGTGCTGAGAGAGGTAAGGGAATAGGGACACCATATTAAGCAGTTTGTGCAGCAGTTTCAGCCTTGGAATTGGTTGCTTCCAGCTCCTGCTGTCTCAACTTACAGCAGGAGTACAGACACACTGCCCTACACAGGTGGTGGGTGGGTGGGTGGGTGGGGGGGTGTGAGCGAGAGACAACTTGCTTTCCGCACTCCTGTGGGTTTACCAGTGTGAGTCTGGCTGACAGGGCCGTTTAAAAGCTGCTGTCAGACTAGTGGGAAACCATCATGTGATGCTCCGCCTGTCCCCTGAGGCATTGTAAACCCTCACCAAAGCACCCTGTGTGCAGGGATAGCTACTCACAGTGCACTGCTCACTTTGTCTACAAGAGCTGACAGGGTTAATGCAGTCCACTGACAGAAGAAGACAGGGAAGACATGTAACAGCAATTTAATTATTCTGTAGCAGTGGCTGTATGCTGGCAAAATTTTTGTCAGCTAAACTTTCTAATGTAGATATAGCCTTAGTGCTTTCACTAACTTTTTCTTAGCATTATAAGAAGTCTGCTAGCTTTTTCCTTCCTGTTCAAAAAAATACTTTTACCCCACCCCTGCCCTGGGGATTGCTCCCAGCTAAAGGCATGCCCAGTTTGCCCAGGTTTGAGAGGTATATCTCCTGCAAGAACTTACCAGTAACAGATTGACACTTCTGCTGTGTGTATTGCCTCAGAGAGGCCCACATTCTGCAAATGTGTACTTTTTGTCAAAAAAGGGGGGGGGGACATAAATTGAAACTACCCCTTCTAGATGGAGCTCTTCAACCTGTGAATGATCCACATCCTGAATCTTCTTGACAATGCAAGTGCTCTTTGCAATCTTCTACCTTCAAAGAGCACAAAATTAGGAGAAAACCTTCAGAATCCCAACATAAAACTTCCAAAGTGAGTTCTAAACCAACTAAAGATGATCCCTGGCATTGTTTGGTCCTTTCAGCACCTGATGGTAACAACAGCTCCAAAGCACAGTACCCACAGAGTGCATGGATCCTCTAGTGCAGACACCACTAGGAAGCCAAAGGACTCTATGGGTACAGGTGGTGTGCCAGTCAGAGACAAGAATATTGACCATATGACTTCTGTGAAGATGGCACCCATACAGAAGCCATTGGTACCAGCGACAACTCTTGCTGAACCAGTCGTCTAGCTATCACCTGTTTTCTCAATACAAACAAGTGCTGATAGTACTAATTACCATAGCTCAACAGGAATTTGTTTGGCTAAGGATTCAAAATTTATCCCCAAGGTGATCTCATTTGTTCACATAATCCAACTTAATATACCTGCTGACCTTTTATCCTAAGTGATAAGAGGGAGGCCATATTGCATATGCTAGATGGTAGAGAGTGGTCTTTTATCTGGAAAGGACCACAAAAAAAAAAAAAAGCCTCCTAAGCTTTTGTTCTCTGTTGCAGAAAGGTGAGAAGTTACAGCAATGTCAGCCTAGAGACTCTCCAAATAGGTCTCAAACTGTTTTCACTACTGCTATAATGTTCACAAGATGTTCCCTCCATCTGGAATTCATACACACTACACATGGTCAGTTTCCACCTCTTGTCACTTTCCTCAAAAATTTTCCTATCTTGGAAATCTGCAGGGCAGCCACTTGGATACCTGCATTTCTCCTGTGAGTAGTGTCCCTGTGAGTGCTCCACAATTGATGAGTCGTACACCCCCACACCACTGCTCAGAGAGTTTTCCAGCAGTGACTGTTGGGCTGTGTGTGCGCACAGGGCCTGTCTTGCAGTCGCTTTGCTGCCTGTGCAACGTGACCCCTCCCTCCGTTCCTTCTTAACTGCTTGCAGCTGCAGAAAGAGAACAGCATTCACTTGAACACTGATTACCGCAAAGACTATTTTCATTTTTCTACCTCTCTATTTCAACCCTGTCCTCAACCCTTTACCAAATCTTATCCCTTCCCTTTAACAAAACAAACAAACAAAAAAAAAAAAAGTTGTTTTTTGACCCTCATATCATGCCCAGCTCTCTGAGCTTCAAACAATACAAAAAATGTCATGATACTATGCATGCTTCTGACAGGCATTTCAAATGCATAAAATGTCTAGATGAACAGTGTGCTAGCCACAAATGCTCTCACTGTAAAAATATGAGCACCAGAGCCTGCTGTGACTGAGATCTATGGTTCAAATTACTTTTGTAACACCCATGTGGCCAGACTGAGTCTGCCTTGCAGGCGGCTCTGACCAGAGAAAGGGTGTGCACGGGAACACAGCAAGGAGAGCCCCTTTGCCCCAGGGGCACCTGTTCCAAACCCCCAGAGTGACCACACACACACTGGGATAGCGCAGGGATTATGGGAATGGGGAAGGTTTATTTACAGAGGTGCAAAGGGGAAACCAACAGGGGAGATGGGGCAGCAGTAACACAGAGTAAACAGCTAACACGGAAACCTGCAAGGCCCAACAATAGAGCAGGCTGGAGGCAGACGTGAGCTCTGCTTCTGCACCATGAGTTCAGGAGTCCCAGCACAGTTCCAGCCCAGAGTTCAGTCCAGCAACTCCTAGTCTTCGGCGCCAGCACTTTCCCAGCAAAAGAAAATCCTCTGATGCCTCTTCTGCTGCTCTCTGCGAACCCAGAGCGGCCCCCTCCCCACTTAACTAACTACAGCCTCCCCCCTGAGTCCCAGGTGCTGTACTCACGGCCCCACAGCTCCAGGTGGCCAGTCACTGGATGCTGCTCTGTCCTTGGGTGACTCTCCCCAGCACAGTGTCTTGAATAACAGAGGATGCCCCATCAGTAGGAGCAGCCCTGAGAGATTTGACCCAAGAAGTGACCATGCTGAAGGCTTATGCTGTGCCACCTGGAAAAAGTAAAAATAACCAGAGGGCTGATAGCCCAAAAAAGGGGTTCTGTTATAACTGTGGGAGAGATGGACACTATGCATGGGAGTGCCAGAACAGGACAGACCATGCAAGGGTATCTTGGAGACTGCAAGAAAGCCATGGGGGGTTTCAGGGAAACACCAATGAGGCCTGGGAAGGAAGCAAGGAGAGGCCCTGCCTGAAGCCAGGTCAGCCGCTCTGTCTTCCCTGACTTCAGGCAGGGCCTCTCCTGGCTTCCTTCCCGGGCCTCTTGCTGCAGCTCCAGCCCCCCTCCTCAGCTCCACAAACCCTCTCCCACAGGGCAAAAATTTAAAAGAACGACGTTCCTTAAAACCCCGGGGGGGGGGTTCACTTTTAATGGAAAGATCCCTCAGATTGGCTTTGGACCCAAGTGAGGGAAGGGCATCATCTGACATCTCTATGGTGGCAAAGAAAAATCTAACCCCACCACTGAAATCAAAGAAAGAGGTCTCCAACCCCTTTGCAGAAAAATGAGGCTATGTCCACATACATGGAGTTAAATTGGTTTAACCTGAAGTTATTTCAGCTAAATCAATACAACAACTATTAAAGCGATTTAACAGGTCCCCACAAAAAAAAAAAAAAGAATCGAAGTAGCATGTCCAGGGCAGAATGTGCTAGTTTGAGTTAGGAGTGGGGCACCATGGGAGGTGTGACAACATGGCCCCCTAGCAGGGCTGTATTGCAACCCATACCCCTGCCACTGGCTCTCCCCAGGAGAGCCAGTGGCAGGGAGAAAAAAAACCTCCACTGGCCCCAGGCTTCAGCCTTCTGGTGCAGAAGAGATCTCCCCAGACTGGCTTCAGCCTTCTGGTGCAGCCAGGCACAGGGGAGAGGAGACTCTACGCCAGGCTTCCCCCCAGATGCACCCTGTGGTGGGGGCAGGGAATCCAATGTGCCCAGCTTCCCTGCACCTAGCAGGGCACATGGGGGCAGGGAGCCTGGTGTGCCCAGCCTCCCTGCACCTGGCGGGGTGTGCAGGGGCAGGTAGTCCCGCGTGCCCAGCTTCCCTGCACCTGGCCATGGGTGTGGGGCAGGGAGCCCTGCGCGCCTGGCTTCCCTGCAGCTGGTCAGGTGGCGGGAACAAGGAGCCCAGGATGCCAGAATTCCCCCCACAGCTGCCACGTGGTGGGGGATGGCAAGTGGGTACTTATTCTGCCTCTCTTTGCAGAAGTGGTAAAACTGAAGAAACAATGTCACCATTATCAGCAGTATAGCTACCAGGTATACGCAACCCATTGGCAGACTCTCTCAGCAGGTCAGTCCTACCAGGCTCTTCATTTTTTTTTTTTTTTGCGTGATGGGGATTTCAGTGCATAGACCTATATGCCACATCATACAACTACAAATGCTCAAGATTCTGCTCCAGAGCAGGGATCAGAATGGGATGTTTGGGAGATGCCTTCTTTAATCCTTTAGTCTTTCAAACTCCATTATGCGTTCCCTGTTTATTCCCCTCATTCACAGATGCCTTATAAAGATCAGACACAACAACTCAAGAGTCATCACGATCAGAGTCATCCTTAGGGTAGGTCAAATGGGACATTTGATGTGGGCCCCGTGCTTTGGGGAGCCCCACGCTCCCCCCATGGCAGGGATCGGTACGAGCCCTACCTCTCCCACAGTGAACCCCGAATGTTTGGCCGGCAGACACAGGCTCACTCAGAGGCTGCTCTGCCCGTGAGTAGCCTGCCAGCCCACCCCCTGAAGCCTCCATCTGAGCAATTAGCTGAAGGGGAGAAGGAGGTTTAACCCTTTCCTCCTCCAGCAGACACTGCCAGCACCAGCGCAGGGAACACACAGCCAGGTAAGTACTGGGGGGAGTCCGGTGGGACCCTGAGCCTGAGCCTGGAGGGGGACAGGGGTGCTGGGGATCCAAGACTCCCCCTGGGCCCCGATTCACATTGGGCTAGTGGGGGGCAGGTAGATCAGGGATCATGCTGTGCAGATCGCTCCCCAGATCCCACTCAGTGCGCTGCAGTGACCTCCCAATTCCCACTCCTGAACCCTGATTCATCTCGCTTTGTCAAGTGACCACTCACTCCTATGTCAGTCCACTCCAGCCTCTTGTGTGCAATCGGTCCCAGGCATGGGGTATATGCCCCCTGGCTACTAGAAGAAGGGTCCCCCAGCAAACACCCCTGGCCTCTGTTACTACACCAGGAACCACTGTCTGTCTACAGAGATTGGGAACCACTCCCAACCACCACACACTCAAGTCCCTCCATTTAACAAAGAAATGGATTGTGCCCAGCCTCCTCACTCACACCCTCTAAAGATCACCCAGCTTTAGGTAAAACTACCAGGAGAGGCCACAAGAAAATATGAGGTAAACCACACATGCTAACCTAATACTTCTACTTAAACTAACCTCATAGTCCAAACAAGTTTAGCTCAAGGTGTTTGGCTGTTAGATGTTTGCACAGCCAGTCTCTGCCTGAGGTCAGGCAGGGCCCATATCTTTGCTTGGAGTTGTTTCAAGATGCAGAGTCCCAGATCAAAAAAACTTCTAAAACTTCCAGGTCTCAATTTCCAAAGGGATAGCCATGTTAGTCTAGTCCAGCAAAAAAAACAAAAAAAAAACAAAAACACCCTAAGGAGTCATGTGGCACTTAAAGACTAACAGATTTATTTTTCATATGAGCTTTCATGGGAGAAAATCCCACTTTGTCAGATGCTTGTCTCAGTCTTTGTTTCCAAACTCAGCCCCTTCTTTCCAGGGCTGAGGTGATTCTTTTGTCTCTTCACAGACACCCCCATTAGCATACCTTTGTCTCTGTCTGACACTGCTGGGAGAGACTCTGTCTCTTTCCTTATCCCTGAGCCATAGAAAGCATGTTACATGTTTGTTCACATGTATGAAGTTGTAGGAAACATATCATCATAGAAATCATGTAGAATAGGTTATTAGCATCCACACAGGAACATTGCATGGTGCAATTGGCAGCAAATCATACAATTCCAGTGTATAAGTGAACAGGAAAATCATGTAGATCATAACCCAGGGTGCACACCGTCACACATGCCCCTCTGGGCCCTGGGTCATTCTGGGTTGGTGGCCAGGCAAGAGAATGGCAGGCAGGCCAGGCCAAGGACTGCTTCCCCCACCCCCACCCCCACCCCCAACTGGTGAGGCTGGAGGGCAGGCTGGGCCAGGGATCCTGTGTGATCATTGATCACCAGCCATTTACAGGCATGACTTTTGCTTTGTGTTTTCTTCTTTTCCTTCTGGGGTGGACCCTTGCTTTTGTGGGAGTTGTTTGCATCACTTAGCCACTAAGGTAGTACTTGTATTTCATCAGGACAGGCTGGTATTGACTGATTTCATCACATACACCCTTCATTCACACATCTTGTTCACACATTTAAATGAAATTCCAGAGTATACACCTAAAAGAAGTTTTATCAAGAATACAAAATAGAGTTCTAAATTTACATCATCAAGCTTTGTTGTACAATGTCTCTTAAACTGAGTTACTTATTTCAGTTATGATATTAAAGAATAGATACAGTGTTGCCTAACAGTTGCTTTAAAAGCTACATTCAATTCATTTTATCTACCTGTCTCCTTACATTGTGGCTACAGAAGCCGGCTACACTAGCACGAAGAATACAGTTAGGGAAAGGAATTCCTTGAGTGAAGTATATGGCATTAATTTATGCAGTATTGCCAGTTTCAAGAGATCAAAAATCACAAGAATGGCAAAAATAAGTCCTGGGGTGGGGTGGGGGGGCAAGATTATATTGTGTTTTTAAACTAATCTCTTGATGTCTGAATTCCCCCTACCCATCCCAGGGTGAGTAGGTGACAATTAGTGTTGCCTGCCCATTCTCCCACAGATATTGGGTAAGTTTTCATCTTTTTACACATCTTTTATATTTGCTGACTCTCAAGTAAATCTATGGAACTTCCTGTGTCTTGCTTCCTCAGAGCTCCTGTGTGATCGTTATAGATGGCTGGTGATCAGACATGATTTTCATCTTGTATTTTGTTCTTTTTCTTTCTGGGTGGATCCTTCTTGCTTTTCCCATCCTGAGTGAAATGGACTTGTTTGCCTTATGGGTTCCCTAACTTCCCCCACCTGGTTTGCATGCATCTGTGAGCTGGGACCAGGCCAGAGCCTTTTTAAATTTTCTGCCCTGCAGCATGTCCAGGCATTAGGCCTAAGGCAGGAACAGCATAGGAAGTTGCAGATGCTATGCTGTCTTCCTTGGTGCCTGTCACCCAGCTGCACTTCTCTTACTCTCCTGGCACCTCACTCTGTCCTCCCCTGCTTCCCACTCTCATACTGCCATTCAGAAGATTATGGGGAAGGCAAGCATCACAGCAAAGTTCATGGGAGGGGCAGGGCTGGAAGTCCCAGGGACAGTATGATCCATCACCCTCCCTCCTACTCCTATTTGCAGAGCTTCTTGGCTCCTGATATTCAGCAACAGGAACCTGGAGGGGTTAAGGAATGATGTGCCTTGTCAGACATTCCCTGGGCTGGCCGGCCCCACTCCCCAGTGCTGGGGTGGGTGGGGGCCCCGCAGAGACCAATTCGCCCAGGGCCCCACAGCCCCCTAGGGACGGCCCTGATCATGATAGCCCCAGCCTGGCTGAGACAACCATGGTGCACACTTCTAACACAACTATCCATCGTACCACCACTCATCCTACCTCTTCGCCACAATCTCCTGACACAGAATAACAGGAAAACTCTGCACCCAAACCCCAAAAACTTGCACCTGGCTGTGTGGTTCCAGCAGGGTGAACTCCTATGTTCAGTAGAATGCATTTTACTGGGTCTGAACAGCAGGAAAGCATTGAGAAAGAAAGACATACCTTCAAAAGTGGAATAGGTTTGTAATATGGTGCTCTCAGAAAGACACTCATCCCCCTTCTGCTTCAATACCATTCATTCTTGAATACCTACTCCACCTAAAAGAATCAGGACTTGCATTAAATTCACTGAGGGTTCACTTGGCTTCCACAGCTGCCTTTCATAATATCATAGACCAGGGGTCGGCAGCTGGCTCCTGCCCTCACTGGCGGGTGGACTCCAGGTTCTGGTTGGGGCCATCTCTCTCCCCACAGCTTCTGGGTCCAACCAGATTCACCTCTCTCCCCCACCAGTGGGTGGCCTCTGGATCTGGCCAGAGGCACCACTTATCCCCACCAGTGGGTGACTTCCAGCTGGTGGTCGGAGCTGGAAGTGGGGGGGGGGAGCCAACCAGCCCCACCCCCCCCAGCCCTGCCCAGCAGCGGGTGGGACTGTGGCAGGGGGCTGGGAGTGACACGCCATGGCTTCTGCTGGCCTGGAGCTGCAGCACACGGCTCATTCTCCCAGCCACACAGTGCTGGGGGAGTGGGGCCAGTGGGGAAGCCTAAGCGGCATGGCCCCGTGCCATTTTTGGCATGGGTGCTGGGGGTTTCCAACCCCTGTCATAGATGATACTTCAGTATTTTCATATCCGATTATCAAACACTTCCTAACGGAATAAGAAATTTATACCCAGAGGTCCGTCCCCCAGCTCCAGTATGGGACTTATCACTGGTCCTCAGAGAACTGACCAAATGGCCTTTTGAACCAATGAAAGATTGCTCCTTTAGTCACCTTTTTATGAAAGTGTCTTTGTTGGTAGCAATAACATCAGCCCACCGAGTCAGTGAATTAAAGGCACTCATGACTGATCCTCCTTATACAATATTCAACAGGGAAAAGTTCATCTTCAAACCTTACCCAAAGTTTTTATCCAAAATAACAACTGACTTTCATATAAATCAAACTATCCACTTAACCTGTGTTCTGTACTAAGCCACATTCCAATCTAGAGAATGTGATCCTCTGTATGCCAGATGTCCAATGCATTTTGCCCTATTACCTAGAAATGCCAAAAACATTTAGAGTGACGCACAGAGTCTGTTTCTATAGCAGACAGAAACAAGGGCATGCCCATTTCTAAACAGAGACCATCGAGGTGGATTGCTAATTGCACTGGCGGTTGTTGCAGTATAACTAACTTACCAAGACCAGAAACTGTATGATCACACTCAACTAGGGCTGTTTCTGTGTTTACTGCATTCCTCAACAACATCCCAATCTCTGATATATGCAGAGCAGCAACATGGTCCTCTGCACATTCTTTATAAAACACTGTGCAATTGACCAAGCAATGAGACAGGACATAGTAGTTGGTCTTTTAGTCCTGTCCACAGCTCATAGGAACTCCTCAGAGCTCCCTCCTTCCATTTAGGGGGCATGACTTGGGAGGGGAGCCTCCATGGGAACACCACTCATAGGAGAAAGACAGGTTACTCAACTTTGGTGCAGTAACTGGAGTTCTGTGCCCCCCTCTGGGTATTCTGCTTCCCTCCCTCCTCCCCTCTCTCTTTGGAGTTAATGTAGCCACTCCCAAAGAGAGAAGGAACTGAGGGGAGGGGTCAGGCTGTGCCGGCACAAAAGGGTGCCAAAGTGACTGTGAGACAGGCCCTGCGCACATGCGCAGCCCAACAGTCATTGCTAGAAAATTCACCAATCCATGGTGCAGGGGCATGCCACTCACCAATTGTGGAGTGTCCATGGGGACGCACATTTCAGACAACTCCAGTTACTACAACAAAGGTGAGCAACCTGTCTATGGCTTTGCAGAACACTACACGGTTATTGGGGAGTCTGCTTCTGATGCCCTCTTCAGTTCAGCCGTATTGTCATCCATAGCAGACTTAATTCTGAAGCTCCAACCTCCCACTGAGGATACTGATTGGGAATCACTGTAGTGGAGCACCAACAGACACACTACTTGGAGAAGATAAGGAAGTTACCTTGTGCAATAACAGTGGTTCTTCAAGATACATATCCCTATGAGTGCTCCATAACCCACCTTTTTCCCCCTCTGCTTCTGAGTCCTCAATAGGGACTCTTCAGTAGAGAGCAAACTGCAGGTGGTTTGCCTGTGAACACTGATAGCTAGCCTCAAAGCAGAATGCATGTGTGGGACAGACACTGCTACCAAATATCTCCAATCAGAAGTACAGAGATACAGACACACCTGCAGTGGAGCATCCATGGGGATACACATCTTGAAGAACCATTGTTACTACACTAGATGGGTAATTTCCTCCTCCTGTTCAGGTCAGAGACTGTTCCTTATCAGAGGGCGGCCAAACTTATGGCACTCAAGAGCCACACAAGTTGATTATTAAACCTTTGAGAGCCCCACTGAGGCATATAGCCATATTTTATCTACTCCAAAATTACTAAGTTTAAAATTCATTGCACATTTTAATTTTATTGTAAAAAGAGAGAAAATATTGATCCTACTAATGTCAGATTCTAATAATTACTTGTTACCATGAAAACTAGGCCTTACCTGTACAGTAAAAACTTAGCTTCTTTTGACCCTCTCTGACCATGCTGCTGCTTATCCCTGTCATCCTAACCCCCAGGACCTGTTGCTGCCTCCCCCAGGGTCCCCTTACCTGGCTGCCCTGGTGGCTAGGCACAGGCTGGGGCTTGCTCCCCTTGCTTTAAGCCCTGCCAAGGCTGAGCATCCAATATGGTTGCTCTGGCAGCTAGGCATAGGTGGGGGCTCCCCCTGAGTATGCTCAAGGTGGGAGATTTATAACTCCTAGGCTGGGGCTGCTTTCCTCTGGCTTTGTTCCAGGAGCCACACCTTTTCATTCAAGAGCTGCATGTGGCTCCTGAGCTGCAGTTTGGCCATGCCTGCTATATACAATGCATAGCACAATGGGGGCCTCTCCCTTCTTAGTTGGAGTCTCTAGGCACTCCTCTTCTTCATCATCATGGTAAAGCTCTCAGTGGTGTGTCTTCCCTGCAAACTGATGCTTAAGATGGTCTAGTGGTATATTCAGTTCATGTCCATAACTGGCAAATTTTTCATGCCACTGAAAACTCTAATGTTGCCTATGTGATTACCAGCCAAGTAGCAGCATTCCTTGGTACATAATTCAGAGTAATCTAACAAATAATTGAAATAACTATGTGGGAAACAGAAAGTGCCTAGGTCAATGGTGGCAGTGCTGCAGAGAAGGAGAGGCTGAAAGACAATGAAAGAAGAATGAATACTGGAAAGGTTTAAGGGGAATGAGAGAGGAAATTTTTAAACACATACTAGCTGAAGAAAAGAGGCTATCAAAAGAATAAGGAAAAGATCCAATCAAATTACAAAGTAGCAAAATAAATGAAAGTGGAAAAACCTTGACGCCATGCAAGTTGTAAAAATTGTTGTAGAATCTTTTCTTATTGATACACAGTGTATTCTTGCCGCTAATCCCCACTGCAGCGGTTATGCCTTCCTGCACAAACTGGAAGTAACTCTGTAGCTTTCTGGGTGTCACAAGATGTTGGCCTCATCCTTCTGACTAACTAACAAAAGTTCTGCCTCTGCCTTGGAAGTTATGGTAGTTACAACTTTACCTTTTTTTTCATTAAAATGGGGGAGAGGGTAGGAGGAGTTGGGTGGTAATGAACTTCTTCTAAGTCGTCTATTCACCAGTGCTGTCGTCTTCTTCTGTGGGACACATCTGGAGAAGGGGTTTCCTCCCTGACCTGTAGCTTGACTTTCCCAAGAAGCAGCTTCTCTTTCCTCTCTTGGGTTCACAAAGCTGCCCGAGAAGGCCAAGTTAAGGCATTTCTCTGCATGGTTCTTCTAAGGAGCCCCTGAAGTAGAGCTGTACCTTCATTGTGCCAGCTACCCAGCCTTTATTTTGCTAGGGGGCCATGCTCTGAAGTTAGCTGGCCTGCTTTGTCTACTTCCAATGCAGTCAGGCATCACGTGGCATTCTTCTGGAACAAATAAGGAGGACCTTCACTTTATCTTAGGACCAGAAAAAGACTCCTCCTTCCCTAAATTTTTCAGTGGAAAGAAGAAGTGGCTTGCCTAAGATTTTCCTCTCTCTTGAATAGAGAACACTCAGATCTTCCTCTTTGCTGAAATGGTTAGTGACATCCTTTAGTAAGGAGACCAGGCTTCTTTCCTTCTCTAATGGGTCTTCCTTGGAGAAACACTTCTTAACCCAGTTATCTCCTCAAACATAGTGATTTCTTAGCTGAAAATCCCTTAGGCACAAGGGGGTAGGGAAGTTTAAAAGAAAGGAACAACCTCAGAGCCCCAATGATCACTGTTGAAAAGAGAGCACATTTTTTTAAATTAATTTCAAAAAAGGCAAATGTGAATCTAAGAACTGGATTTTTGAATTCTCAAATTCCTCCACAGAGGAAGGAAAAGTATCTGAATCTGAGCTGGTGCGCCAAGACCATAAAAAGTGGGAAGAATTCTTTTTTCTGGATAATTATAATTTGGGGGAGAGGGAAGTGATAGATACTGTTCATGTACAGTCAACTGAAAGCAGTTTCAGATCACAACAGAGCCCCTGGGGAAGTGCCTGCCCTCCTAAGCCATTTAGCATATCCTTAAAAGAAAAGAGGCTATGTTCTGAATAGGAATGGAGAAAGCCAAGTTGACAGGCAAGTGGGATGCAATGCTCCCTGTAAGCTGCGCTCGCGCGCTGCAGCGCAGCCCGCCGCAGCTGCCAGTGCAGGGAAGGCTGCTGGCAGCGCACTGCCGGCAGCCAGAGGCCCTCCATAGAGCTCCCGTGGAGCAGGGAGTTTTGAAAACTCCCGCCCAGAAAAGCTCTAACGGAGCATGCCCAGAAAATCTGAGCATGCTCCGTAGAGCTTCTCTGGCCCAGGAGTTAGGGCTGGGCCCTGCCCCTCCAGTCCAGCCCGGAGGTAAGTTTGTGGGGGCTGGGGGGGGGG
>ML681989.1:53520033-53596361 GCA_007922195.1 Podocnemis expansa
ATTCCATGTTCTCTTCCCCAACTCCTTTTCTCTTCTCACTTCTATGTACACCTTCCCCCAACCCCCACTTCTGGAAAGAAAAAAAACATGCACACCAAACCCCTAAGACTGAGGTAGTTTCTTTGACGCAGGATATGGTCATTCCCTATGAAAGTTTTTCCTTCCACTGGACCCTATTAACAGAAAGTTAGAGGGTTCCTTGAAGAGACCGAATCATCAGTATTTTCCCTTCACATGGCTCTCTTCATGAGGTTCTGCTAAAACCTCATTGGCCAGGGCTTAAAAGCCACGGATGTCACAAAGCAAGATGATTTTCTTTCTAGTGATATTGCTTTGTTTCACCCTTTGAATGCTGATAGTTATTTAAATCTGTGAACTTCCAAATTCACTAGTCCAAGATTATGCAAGGAAACCTTGGGTAAAATTCATGGTGGATAACACCAGCAAACAAGCACCCACTGCTAGCTTCATACAAGGCCCATGAAAGTGAATTTAAACAATTATACTGCTCAGACCAGTACTTTGGTGTCTAGCCATCTCCAAGGATGTCTTCCAACTCAAAAATATTCCAACTGCAAAAAGAACTAGATAAATCACCCAGCTGTAATACATCAGACAGACCCATGGCCTTAGTATGACAACAAGATGATGGGCATGGGCCAGATCATTGGCCATCTGTCAACTTATTCTTGCAGTGTCAGGCCTCAGTGTTAGACAGAGATGCTGAAACTGTTAGGTGTTCTGCTGGCAGCTACACTAGAGGCTGCCCTAGAACCAGGCAAGTAGGGTGGATGGTTTTCAAGCTGGCTCCTACATTTGCAGACGTATATCCAGGGAGCAGAATGCATTTAACGGCACTGTTTTTTATAATTGTCTAGAAACAGTTCCCTCAGACGCGTGGGTGTTAGAATACCATGTCCCGTTTCAAGACTCACTGCTCACAGATCACAGTTACATCAAGCAGAGTATATAGAAGCTCTGCTGACACTTTGTGCCCTGCTTCACTTTGGCTTTTATCATATTTTCTAAGATTGCTGCATCATTCCCTGTTTATGCTTTGGGCTCATATCCAGGAAAAATAATTCCTTTCACTGGAACTTTCCAATGTCTTAAGGGTGGTATGTGGTTGGGTTTTTTTGTTTTGTTTAGTTTGGCTTGGGGTTTTGTGTGTGTGTTTTTAGGTTTTTTGTTCTGTTTTGCTTTTTATTTGCCTTTTTTCCCCTTTTTAATCATCTCTTCTGTTCCTCCTTCCTGGAATTAAATAAGGGGGACTCTGTTTTTAATTCAGCTTTTAATAAATTGATTTCTTTTTTGGCTCAACTTAGTTTGGAACTTCCTTTCATAACTCAGTCCCTATCAGACCTTCATCTTTATTACCCAAAAAGAGTAAGCCAAACATAGATATAGTTCACTCTCCACATTCTCTCTAGTGAAGACATGCAAAAGAAATGGGTCAGCTCCTGTGCAACGCCCCCTGATCTTTTCTAACTCCCTACTGATTCAACAGGCACACTATCTCATCTGTTTTCCGCTTCTGATATGCTAAATAAAGATTTGTGTTTGTATCTTTTGGCTATTTGCCCTTCCAGTTCTTTATTAGCTTTTCTAATTTCAACTTTTATATTTAACACGCAGTCATTTCTGGTCCTTGATATGGCGTATGATCTGGTTTCCATTTTCTGAAGGGTACCTGTTTAACTCAAATAACCTCCTTGAACCTAGCTATTTAGCTATATTGTGGACTGTCTTGCCTTCCAGCTTTCTCATGTCTCTTTCATGGTATGCTTCAATAGCCTCCTACTACTGTAAGTCAGGGAGAGATGGACAGCTACAAGCTACTAACCCCTGCTAAATGTAGTTCCAGGTATTAATGACTGAAACTCAAAATTACCACTGTGCAGGATATTTAGATGTTTAGAACTTTGGAACAAATTTAAAAAAAAATTCCCACAAACTGGAAATTCCACAAAATGTTTCAAAACAAAATATGGCCTCCAGGTCCCTGGCAGCTGCTGGCTCACATTGACATAATTAGTTTCAGGTTTTTTGTTACCCACCATTGAAGAGCAGCTGGGAAAGTGACAATCATGTTGGTTTCAGTTAATAGCTTCCAGTGATCCCATGGTCTGGAGTTCTGGGGCACCATGCCAGGCAGTCTGCTCTGGACCTGAAAATGCTAAAGCAGCTGGTTCACCAGGCTATGGGGGTCAAGCAGTTGGAGAATCCATCTGGCCCAGAAGTCTGGAAGTCCTGGGGTCTACAAGGTGGGGCTGCCCAGGAACTGTGAACGCTGGAAGCCTGCACTCCCTGGCATACAAGCTGGCAGCAAAGCCAGCAAGATTCCATCAAAAGCCTGCCTGAGCTGTGTCGAAAGTTCAGTGAACTGATACATTTCTGCAAGACATTGCAGGTTTGACAAATCAATGTTTTCCAAAGAAATTCTCTTTTTGCCAGAAAATTTCTATCTAGCTCTGATGCTGGGGTTTCTTATGGAGGGGAGGTGGGATTAGAACATTTTGAAGTTCATGCAGCTGAACTCAACATTCTCAGTTCATGAATCCAATGTGAATCAAGCATGGTGAGCTTTGGACAGCCCAGTGTTCTGTGCGAAATTCCAAGAAGAAAACTAAGCATTATGAAAATAAGGTGGGTGAATGGACTATGGGTACAGTGTGTGTATTTTTGTATAGGCAAGCAATTTTCACAAGTTCAGACCCTGGATTTACATAATGCCTGTTCATAACTTTAGCTAATTTAGACTGTGTTCCCACAGCTAGTGTCAAATTGGTGGTGGTGTTATGGAAAAGAATTGTATTATCTGAACAGAGATTAAAATAACTAGCGTAAATGCACATTATTTTTTGTACAGTATTTTTAATCATGCAAAATGAAATAATACTTGGCTCTCAGAGGAGCGGGCGGGCCTGGGTCCCAAACCCCCTTCTCACACCAGGAGCAACACCCATGGCAGCCCCTATGGGCAGAAACAAAGAAGAGGAGGACCCCATGACCCACTAGCCTTCTAGAGCGCGAGACCCACTGCCACAAAGGTACTGTTGTTTTGTCACATTACGAAGTTATAGCCACCCACTGCTTTGCATGATGAATGGGGAACCCTTATTCACATTTTGCAGTTTTGCTGCTTATCAAACTGTGCCTCTATGGGAGTTTCTGTGGGGTTGTGTCAAGAAGGAGGAATGTATTTGCAGAGCACCAGGTCATAGATTGCACCATTCACAGCTGGACTGGTGCCTCCTACTGATACTCTAGAGATTCAGGGGGTGGCAACCTTTGCCAGCTCCCATGCCAGGCCAGGCCCGCCCACTGCACCCTCAGCGGGTGCCACAGGTGTGGCCGACAAGGGGGCAGGACCAGGCCTTGGGCTCCCAGCCAGGACCTGGACTGGAATCAAGGCTGGCTCCTGCTGGTGAGTGGCCTCTGGTTCCCGGGTGGGGCCGGGGCTGGTTCCTGCTCCTGCTGGTGGGTGGCAGGCAGTTCCTTGCCGGGGCCAGCTTCCGGTGGCATCAATGGCTCTGGCTGGGCTGACCCACCCTGCTCCCCTCCAGCAGGGCAGCAGAGCCAGCAGGGGCCTGGAGCCGCAGCTCTTGTGGCCCCAGGATGTGCTGGGGGTGAGGCCAGCAGGGATCCCGTGCAGCACCACATACTGGGGTTGCCGACCCCTTAGCTTGAGGCCAACCATCCATCTCCCCCCCCTTTCAGTCACCCCCATGTGTACTTTGCACACTGTCACTCTCTGCTGTCTGTCTGCAGCCTCTCTCATAGCCTCAGGAGCCACAGTCTCCTCTTTGTGGCTTGGCCCTCACTCACGGACTTTGTTTCCTCTTCTGGGGGAGGTTTAGCTCCTCAGGAGTCCTAGGCAGTCTTTTTGTTTACTGGCTGGTGTCACTTACCCATGAGCTGCTATGGGAAGTTGTGCCCACACACACCTCCAAGCTCCAGCTCGGGGACCCACAGCTTAGCAGTTTGGGCCTTCTCTCTGTGCCCCTGCTACTCTGCTCTTAGGCAGCCTACTACTGGTTTGCTGTCTCCTCCTAGACCTACCAGTTCCCAGAAGCCCCACTGAGTGCATGTAGCTTCTAACTGCTCCTCTTCTCCTGGGAATGTCTGCTTTTTCCCAGCAGTCCCTCTCACTTTCAGCTCCTGGGCTTCAAAAGCCCCACCTATTCGTGTCCAGCTGAGGCTCTTAATTAGCCGCCTAATAGGCTAATTTATCACATGGGAAGACCCAGCACTGTCTTTGTGTGTTCCAGTTAGGCCATTGAATATGTCTAGATTTCTCAGACTTGTAAATGCTAGCTTTCTGGAGTAGCACTATGGAAAGGTTTACTACAGTGGTAATTCTGTGAGTGATCATTTGAGCTACTAAATAATTAACTTTTTGGAGCCTGGGCAGCAGTGCTAATTCTTTGCCCACCTGCCGCGAGAATTTTCAGGTTAATCGACTAGAGATTTTGCAGTGTGCTGCATTAAATGGCCTTCACCTCCTCCCCACCCTTTAAGGGACTTTTTAAATACGTACTGGTAATAGTTCAAACATACTGTTGTAGTTAGAATGTTTCACATAACTACTAAACCTGATGCCAGAGTTCTTTCATTCTTCTCTTGTCTCTTAGCAATACCTTCACTTCTTTGTTTTAATTTAAAAGAAACAGTTCCATATGTTTAATTCGATTTCATTAAACGTCTCTATTCTGTAAAACTTGAAGGGGGCAGGGGGAACGGTAATGCTTAAGTCTGTGGTAGCATTGTTTTATCCAGGGTAGGGTGAATGCTCAAAGGTGAAGTTGCTTCTTCTTAATGTATACAAGTATACACAAATAACAGCAGTGTGGAAGTCTCCAACCCTATAAAAGAATCTCTGGTCTGGTCATTCCTTACTGGTCTGATTATTTTTCACATAACTTACCTGCTTGTTAAAGTGCAATTTTAAGGTATCCCTAGAGAGATTAAATTGACGTGCCTTTATCAGATTGAATGTTTAAGTCTGAAAGAAAAAAAAATAGGGTTGGCATGACTGACAGTCCTTTTAAAACACACAATGTGCTGAACTTTACATGACATGTCTGTGGGTGTTAGTCATAGAAGCTATCTTCATATGTAATGCAGCAAGTGAACAATGTGAGGTGAGGCTTCTGGATCTATACATTGTCATTCAGTAGTAGTGTAGGATTGTAAAACCCACCTCACTTGCTCCATGAAAGCTGTGTTGCCCCTGGGAATTTACTGATGTATTCATGTCCTTTTTTAAAACAACTACAAAAGTCTTTGCCCTTTCCAGAAATCAGGGTTGCTGTTTATAGTTTGTCACAAAAAGGAGACATTAACCCTTATGACACTAACTAATCTGAGGAGTTCTAACTTCAGAACTGAAAGATTCAGAGAGGTTTGTACAGAATGTTATCAGAGAAGGCATGTGATTGTGGGAGGTAGAGTCAGGTCAGTTCTCTTGAGCAAAGCTAATCTTAACCCTTTTCTTCCTGATCAAGAAATTTGTTTCTTTTAGTTCTTATGGTTTCCCAGAAACTGCTGAATGTTCATGGGGCCAATGTGGCCAGCCATCAAAACCCTCGACCCTACTTCCTAGAGTACGGTAGCAATTAAAGAACAATCCACTGAATTTCAGCAATTCTCTGGTGGCCAGTGTGGTCTCAATGAGTAGAGAATATAAATACTAGGGGTTTAAATTCTCTGAGAATAAATATTTCCCCCGCAAAACCTCAAGCCCCGGGGGGGGGGGGGGGGGCCCCCCCAAGAAAAATCTTCCTCAGCTCTACTCCAGAAGTGGAGGAGCAAAAAGACAGCAAGAAAAATCAAACTGTAGGAACAGATATTCTTTTCTAGGCAGAAAATTTTGCTTATGCATACTATCCCTTTCTTTTTCTGGCACTTCTGTGGGCATCTATTGTCAATATTTTTCATAAACTAAGTTCTCAGGCTTGTTTTACCACGGGCACTATTGTAGGTATTCAGGACCAAAAGATAAATATTCCAAAAAAAAAAAAAATTGTGCATATATTGTACAGTTTAACAACAATATAAACAGACCAAAGTCATTCAAAATACTTAGACTGTTTCATTCTACTTCTTTCCCTTTTCCTCTTCCCTTCCCTGTCCAGAAACCAGGAGAACTGCTGGCCCGGGAAAGGACCCAAGGCTTGGGTGCCAGGACTCGGGGCTTAAGCCCTGTAAGCCCAGTGCCAGCGAAACCCCTGCCAGAGACTGATGGACAGAGAGGGATCATATTCCCAGGGCAGGTTCACTTATGGAAACCATTTTATGTTTGTAATTGTTGGTCCAACAGAAAACCAGTCCATTGTTTTGCTTAATAGAAGTATTCTTGTCCCCTTTAACACAGTGTACCTATAAGTTAAAGTACAATATGTGATAACATATTTCATTCAAGGACCCACCTGAACAAACATCGTTAGCATTCAGGAAAAGAATGGCCTATAAAAGACCATTCTATATTAGTAGTTGGGACTTGCATTGTTTGCTATCTTTATCTTAAATGGGGGGGCAGTCATTAATATTTTAGCATTAATATTATTATGGAAAGAACCCACAAGGCAATTCTTGATTTAGTCCTAAATGGAACACAGGCTCTGGTCCAACAGAAGTTTTGCTGAACCTCTCAATAATAGTGACTATGACAAAGCTAAACTGAACAATCTTCTAGGGAAGATAATAATAAAATCAACATGGAAACAGTTAATTTTAAAAAGGGAAGTATGCAAAAATGAGGAAGATTGTTAGACAGAAATTAAAATCAGCTGTCAGTAGAGTTAAATGCCTGCAAGAACCATGGAAATCATATGAAAATACCATATTATGCTCCAAACCAAAAAAGATGGTAAGAGGGCCAAAAGAATGGCACCACAATTGAACAGCAGAATAATGGAGGCATTAGTGGCACAAAGGCATCATTTAACATTTGGGAGTCAAATCCTGGTGGCGATGGGGATAACAGGAAGGTGAACAAACTCTTTACAGTTTTCCGTAAAAATACAATAAACAGACCAAGAAAGAATTCGAGAAGGCACTAGCTAAAGATGCAAACCCTAGTAATAAGAATTTTTAAGTACGGCAGAAGCAGGCAGCAAGCCTGCCAAACAGGCAATGGGGCTGACCTCTAGGTGAGTAAAGTTAAAGGAACACTTAAGGAAGACAAAGCTATTGCACAAAAACCAGTAGTAAGTCTTTTGAATCTGCCTTCACTACTGAGGAGGTGGGGGAGGTTCCCCCAGCAGAGCCAAAGATTTTAAGTATCAGATCTGAGGAACTAACACAGACTGAGGTATCAATAGAGGAGGTTTTGAAACAAATTGATAAATAATAATAAGTGACCAGGATCAGATGGTATACACCCAAGAAAGGACTATAAACTGTGGAGCTACTAACTGTGGTTTATAACTAATCACTGGAAGAAACTCTGTGGCAGAAAATTGGAATGTAATGTAATGTAACACCAATTGTTAAAAAGGGCACCTGCGAAGATTACAGCAATTACAAACGAGTGAACATAACTTCAATACCAAACAAATTGATGGAAGATATAGCTGAAAACAGAATGATCAGAACCTAAATAAACATGATTTGTTGGGAAGAGTCAACACGTCTCATCAATCTATTGGAATTCTGTAAGGATGTCAACAAGCACATGGCGAAGCATGATCCAGTCCGTCGATTCTCAGCCACTGTTGAGACACATTACTGTGTCATGGAGAGGTGCAGGCCTGGGTGGAGTGGGCCATGTGTCCTGTAGGATCACAACATGCCGCCAAGCATGTCAGGATCCACAAAAGGTTGAGAAACACTGTGTTCTGGTCAGTACAGCATACTTGGATTTTCAGAAAGATTTTGACCAGGTTCCTCATGAAAGCTCTTATGGATAGAGCCCTGCGTGGCTACAAAAATGTGGAACCGCATCTGATCCACATCCACTCAGTGATAACATTAATCCGATCTGAAATCCGCATGCCAGGGTTTAGCTGCATTTATAACCGCAGCTGCAACCAAGCTTGGGCTCACATACAACTATTCAGCCTTTGATTGGTTCATGCCCCACATGGGTCCCACCCACTTTTTCCTTTCTTGTTTGTGGTTCGCATGCTGTGCTATCAATCAGATTTCTTTGCCCACCTATGAAATCTCTGATTGACAGCAATGGCTTGCCAACTAGAAGCAAGAAAAGGAAGAAGTGGGCAGGGGAATGAGCCAATCAAAGGCCAGCAGTGAGTCTCCAAGCCCCACCTTGAGACTCTGATTGGCTGGCAGATCACAATCTAGGATTGGCCAGAGCACTTCTTGGTTCCCCTGCATGCTGCCGACACAGGTCAGTGCAGCAGTTTCAGCAATGGATCGCAGCATGATAAGGTAACAATAGAAGCTGCATCTGTGAGTCGATCCACAGCAATGGGTCTGTGTTTATCCGCACCTGCACCCGCGGATCTGCAGCAGATACCCGTGGATTTGCAGTGCTCTACTTATGGCAACTAAGTAGTAATGGTATAACAGAGAAGGTCCTCTGATGTATCAGTAATTGGTTAAAAATTAAGAAACAAATGACAGGAATAAATGTTCAGTTTTCACAATGGAGAGATGTGAACAGAGGATGAGACCTTTGCCATCCAACACATCTGTTAATGATATGGAAAAGAGTGTACGTAGTAAAGTAGCAAAGTTTGCAGGTGATAAAAAAAATTACTGAAAATAGTTACATCTACATCTGACTGCGAAGGGTTACAGGAGAATCTCATGACACTGGGTGAGTGGGCAATGCAATGGCAATTGAAATTCAACATTGATAAATGCCAAGTAATGCACATGGGAATAAATAATCCCGGTTGCACACACAAACACACAATGATGGAGTCTAAATTAGTTGTTACCATTCAAGAAAGTTCTTGGAGTCACTGTGGATAGTTCTCTGAAAACTTCAACTCAGTGCGCTACGATGGGCAAAAGGCTAATAGAATGTTATGAACTATTAGGAAAGGGTTGGAAAATAAAACAGAAAATACAATAATGCCAACATATAAACCATGGTTCATCCACACATTGAATACTTTGTCCAATTACAATCACCACATCTCAAAATGACATCCTGGAACTGAGAAGCTTCAGAGAAGAACAACACTGATCAATGATATGGAACGACTTTCATAAAAGGAGATACTGAAAAGATCAGAGGTGTTCAACTTAGAAATGAGATGACTAAGGGGTATATGATAAGATGCAATAAAAATTATGAACTCAGTAGAAAAATGAGGTGTTATTTTACTCTTTGCCACAATGCAAAATCCAGGGGTCATCTGAAATTAATTGACAGCTGGTTTAATACCAAAAAAAGTAGTACTTTTTTCATACATGCATGACTACCTGTATAACTCATTGCGATAGGATAGTGCGATGTTCAAAAGTATGACTAAGTTAAAAAAAAAAAAGAAAGAACTAGATGAATTCATGGAGGATAGGTCCATCAATAGCAATTAGCCAAGATGATCAGACATGCAACCTGAAGCTCAGGGTAACCCTATATATCTGACTGCCAGAAGCTCCAGGGGTGGTGGGCAGGGAAGATGGGTGGATCATTCCAACTGTATGCTCCCTTTGAAGCTCTGGTACTGGTCACTGTTGGAGACTGGCTAGTGGGCTTAGACTGATCATTGGTCTGACCTAGCATATCTGGTATTATATAATTGATTTAAGAGTGAAATTTGGAAAAGCAAGAAAGATTTGAGAGAGCAGTGAAAAGAGGAATATTACTTGCTAAAGTCTTGTACACATAATTCCTTCTCTCAGGGAGACATAAACATATTTGAATATACTGTTAAAAAAGCTATTCCAAGAAAGATGTATTTGTATGCGTAGTCTATATTGCTACAAAAACAATGTTTTACTTTGGCTATTAAACAAGAACCTGGGGCAAAGGACAAGAAGGAACTCTCCAGTAGAAGCTGAACTCAGCCTTTCCATTTCATGGGAAATCTCACCTTTTCACAATTTGGCTCCCTTTGGAGTCAGAACTAAATCAAATTTGGAAAAATTTCTTACCAACTGGAAATCCTGGGGGTAAAGATTCATTTCAGAGATGCTGAAATTCATTTCAGGGACATTGCTGCAGATCCAGGCAGCTTTTCCAGAACTCTCTGGCTTTCTGGCTAGGAGTCTGCGAACCGTCATGCGAGTCAGGATTCTCCAGATTTGTTTCTGGGATCACCCCTGCTGCAAAGCCAGATCTCTCAGGGCTTTCAGACTCAGCCCTGCAGAGGCTCTGGAGCCACGTGTGGAAGGAACAGCAGGGGCTAGCCTTCACTGACAGCAGCAGATCGATCTTCTGTGAAGACCCTCTGAGCCAATCAGGAAGTTGATTGCTGAAAACTATCCTGGCAACCAGAGTAGTGCAAAGTCGAAGGGAGAGCATTTCCCTTTGACTCAGCACACTGAAGACACTGCAGTAAAACAGGTTATAGACAATCAAAGGGAAATACGCAAGGTAGTTTAAGTACTTTGCGCATCTCCCTTCGACTGCCACTGAAATCCTGCCACAGTATAGGCCTGCCCTAGGTTACAGCAAAAGTTGTGGCATTTCTTATCCTAGTCTTATCTCAGCTGTTTCTTAGTGGACAAACCACATTAAAAGTAATCTTAGGAACAGTGTGCAAAACGAGCACAAACCTGAATTGGAATTAATATGCAAATTAGATTGTGCAAAAGCAGGATTAAATCGAGACTATGGCTTCTTTTCCGATTACAACAGGTAATTACTCCCACGAAAGCTCATGCAAAAAATAAACCTGTTAGTCTTTAGGTGCCACAGGATTCTTTGTTCTTTTGTTGCTAGACTAGACTAACATGGCTGCCCCTTTAGAACTTATCAGAAATAACCCCTCTTCGAGGAAAAAGTTGCTCAAGAGAACTTTGAGGTGGGGTTAAGTTTTAAATAATTGCCATTTATAAATGCATTTCACAACCCTTAAGAGCCTGTCTTACTAATACTTCAAGGCTGGATTGAAATGGTTTCTAGCGAGACAGGCAACGCTTCCATGTTCTGACTGCCAAGAAAAAAAAAAAAGGCAGTGCCAAAATAATAAAGCAACACAATTTAGAGATCTGCGATTCAGTTTAGGACAGTGAGTGCTCTCAAAGCCGTAAACTAATTCTGCGGCTGGCACATCACAGCCTTACTCTGATGTGAGCCTAATATTCCTAGGTCACCGCACTTGAAGAAAAAGTTATTTGGGAATAATACTGTAATTCCTCTCCCCTCTCACACACTTTTTAAATCAACTGTTTTATTACATTTTTAGTTTATATTGGGAATTGTCAAGGAAAGCTTTTATGAGCCTGAACCAAAGCCCACTGAAGCCAATGGAAAGACTAGTATTGACTTTAATAGACTTGGATCAGGCCCTATAAGAACAGATGCTGTATGTCTAAAAGCTTCTCTGTGCTTAAAGTTTTTCTTGTGACTCTAACAGTGCAGGGATATTGCACTCTTTTATTTTTGTATCTCATGTTTTAGGATACTATGTTAGCTGGGGTGATTCTTGGGCTCTTGATCCTTTTTCCCACTGAAATTAATGGAAAAGTTCCTCCTCTTTCAGAGGATGTAACTGAGACTGCACTTGAAATAGGTAGAGTCATCTTTGTTACTTCTTATTGTGCAATGTGCGCATGTTGCTGTGCAATCTGAGTGACTTGCTTGATGTCCGTGGGGCATGCTGGTGGTCACAAAGTTTCTGAAAGAGGCTCTCAGATCAACATAGAAAATTGAAAGTCATATTTTAGAAAGAATAATCTGCAGGGAGGGAGGAAAAAATGAGTTCACAAAGGAGGGTGAAACTATTGATGCCACTGCCAGAGGCTGCTCCTGGTTTGAAAACAGGGCAAGGAATTGCCAAGGAAGGAAGAGACTATGAAAGTGTTATGATTCTGCTGGCCCCAGACTGAGGCTGTGTTATATCAAGTCCCCAAGTGATTTCTTGTAGAAGTTGCCAGAGCTTCATGGCTTGGAAATTCTCTGGCTGAGCAATGACTTTGCCAAGCTCTTTGGCTCAGGTCTTCCTTGACATTTTGTTGCCTGCTGTACTCTGTTCTAGTTAAACACTGCATTAAATGCTGACTACCACTGCTCATTGGAAATCAGTTTATTAGTGACCCTAGAGTTACTTTTCACTGGTAGTAATTAAATTTTGCTGATTTAAAAACTACATACAAGTTTTTGGTTAACCTTTAAAAGTGCATTGTCTTCTGAATACAGGAGGGCAAGACAGTTCCCCCATTATTAGAGAAGTTCTAGCTGCTTATGATGGGGGAGGCAAAGGTATTTAATTTGTTGACTAGTTATCCAGTAAAATCACAGGCTGCAAATCTTTTAGCTAGAAATGGATTAAAGAAAAACTGTTGGAAACAGATTGCTAATCAGCCTTATGGAGCTAGACAAACAGCACTTTCTCCTTATTGGAACACAGCCACAGTTTAGAAATAGACTGAAATCACAGAAGAGAGCTGCAACAATGGCTTTTACAGTATATTAAAACATTTCGGCTGTGATAACATCTGGGCTTACAGATGAATTTGCCTTCAATTTTAATGCATTTATATGTTTAAAAGAAAGTTTCTACTCAAGAGGTGAAAGGTGCACTTTTTTGAGTGAGGAGTGGTAATGGGAAATAGAATTCAGTGTTGCGGGTGTGATGTGCACATGATCAGATATATAACTGAACATGCAAAAATGGGGGAATATGTTTGCATGTCTAACTTATACGTATAATAGCCTATTTTAATCTATAAGGATATCTGCACATAACATTGGTGCTATGTGCATTCTTGTTCATTGCCAAACATAGATCTCTGATTTTCATGATATGTGTTATCCCTGTATGCAAATGAGAGGTGCACATATATTCACAGATTTTCATACCCATGTAGATGACTGGTCTTTCTTCAAACTCTAGCTAAAGGAGGGACGTTCTTGTGGTTAAGCCACTGAACTGGGAATAGGAAAATGAGGGTTCTGTTCCTGAGTTTGCCTTAGGCTTCTTGCCTAGAGTAGAGTGAAATTTTTCAGCCAAGATTATTTCCCTGAAAAATGCAGGCTCAGTGTGACCGAAAGCACTTTGTGAATTTATATCAATTTTGGTAAATTGTTTTGGGCAAAACAAACAAGCATGTCAGAAATGCCAGAACAGCTCATTTAGATTTTTTTTTTCAGGCTAGATTCACAAGTTGGTGATCTTACCAATCATAAGATAGTGACAAGTTAGGATATGCATCTGGGAGGTGGGGAAATCCAATTTCCAATCCTTGCTCTGGAGCAGGGACTTGAACACTGGACTCTGCCCCCTCATCTGAGGGTCATAGCCACCAAGTTATAGGCTATTCTGGGATGGGTGTCACATGCATTTCCACATCTCCTTACTAGAGAGAGCCACCTACCTATCTCTGCCCTCTACCTCCTAAACCCCTGAAAAATTCTCAAGATGTTCTACTGCTCATGTTTATAATTTGTACAGGTGCTATGCTGCCCCTCCACCTATCACTGGCCTGCATCTGGTCCTCTTACTGTGAGATCTGACAGAGAACAGGTCATGGTCAGGTATGCTTTGACCATGCCTACAGGACCAGCCACTTTTACAGACCAAGCTTTGCCCACCTCATTTGAGAATCCCACCTGAGGGCTTGCAGGGTTCTCAGTGGCAGCAATTCTTCAATGACTTTGCAAATGTCAACTGGTGGAAGCTTAGGCACACAAAAGCTTAGATAGCAGCTGAGCAACAGTTCAGGGAACATCAGTGGTGCTGCCTAAATGATGGATACAGGCCCTTACCTATCCTTACGGATTGGGCCCTAACACTCTAGGTGCTTCATTTTCTCCTTGGTAGAACCGGGATGATAATGCTTCCTCACCTCACAGAGGTGTTAGGAAGATAAATTAATCACTATCAACACATTTGCCAAGGTACATATGCCTTGAGTTAAACCATGGTGTCCAAAGGGAAAGAGATTTTTTCAATGCAAACATGAGAATTTAACTAAATGAAGATTTACATGAAGCCAGATGGTGTCTGGCTTCAACATAGTTGCAAGTGAAATACAAGTATTTTGACAAGTGTTTTGCAAATTGTACTAGGATTATCTTGGGCAAGAAACGAAAAAAACACATCAGCTCTTTTCTGCTAAAACAGGAATATTTGTTAGAAAGATGTCTACTGTGTCCAGTCAAACTCGATGCCTTTTAGTTTGCTCCAGCAGCATACCCATGGGGCAGTTAGAGGACAATGGCTTTCTGGTGAGCTCTGAAATTCACACCCTGTGTTCTACAGCACAGTGCAGTTCAGACACGACCCGATTATGGATTAGATGTTGTGATATCTAACTGGAAGTTAGAAAATTGAAAACATAAAAGAAACAGGGACTTTCAGTTCTTTAATGCACTCGGTTGCTTCTTCTCCATTCTATACAACATCAGATTAATGGGCAACCAGAATAGTAACATTTTTTTAAAAAAGTCATCTCTGATTGTTAATGGTATCAAGCCAATCAGATAATTCAGTTCAGACAAAGTAATTTTAATGGGATTAATATATCCCCACAAAGGCAGTATTAACTGTTTCCATCTTTCTCATATCATTTGTATAGTTTTCATCAGCAGGATTTGTCTTACCTGCAATGATACTACTCCACATCATAGTGGCCAAGAAGGCTTAGTATTTTATTTTTAATGTATGGCTGCCATGAAAAATTTCTCTAAGACCAAAATGCATTGATTAAGTTTTATTTATCTCTTAACTCAGATCATTTGTGAAATCTAGTAACAGGGAAGTTGTCTTCACATCATACCGATGTGATAAGTGTGTCTGAGCCAGATAGAACCCCCGGATGTGTTGCACCTTCTTTTCCAGTATCATGCTAGGAAGCCAGGTCTTAAACCTCTTCACTTTTTGTGATAGCTAAACTGTGTGCATATCACTCCAATTATTCATGAAGAACTTTCTCTCAGCTGTTAATATTTGTCACTGTATTTGCAGTCAGGATAGCGGTAGGCAAAATGGGAATCACAAGATTGCAAAGGTTTCAAGAGTTCTACCAACTTTCCAGCTGCATCACTGATTTCCTGGTCAGCTATGAAGCCATCTGCACAGAGCCGTAGGCACTTGTCAATTTTCTCTTGGATAGGTTGGAGGAATTTTCCCTTTAGGAGCTTAGGCAGAAGCTCTTGACACACCATGACAAGGCTCTGCATCTCTCTCACAGAGTTACAGGAGGGAAATGCAGATTGGCAGTCTGAAGCCAAACAGCTAAATATGTCTTTATACTCTTGTTGGCCATCAGTCAGCTGGATACCTAATAAAAGCAATACAAACTTTCATTAGAAACATGTGCAAGCCTTTTATAATATATACATTCATAATTTTGCTAAGAAAATGTCACTTAAAATGGTGTATACCTAGCTGTTGTTAACCTAGGTTAATACAGCACCTGTCATCCCAAGGCACTTTGTAGGCTGTGTCTATGGGGTCGTTTCCCACCTGAAATGGATATACTTCTCTGAAAGGCAGAGGTGAAAAGAACTCAGTGCTACCCCACAGTGTTTTATAGCGAACGCTATTTCAGTCAATTAAAATAAGAGAAGGAACTGTAGTTACGATGCAAATTCTGAGATGAAATTTGATGTTCCTATAAAAATTGTCACAAGTGGTCAAGGTCTCAATTTTCTGTCTCATCCGAAGCCAGTGAGATGCAACAAGGGATGATCTGGTTGCAGTTGAACCAATAATACAAACAAAAAAATAAGTGAATATTTCACAGTGAGTATTTCAAAATCAGTGAATACTTGAGAATTATTCAGATTACCACACAAGCCTAGTGACTTTTTTTTTTAAACATTTGAAAGAAAAGTGAAATGAGTTATTAGAGCAATATAATTTGCCCAGCTGTAGTTTTGGTGGTGGGTATGACTGCAATTTGTGTGGTGAAAAGCAAAGCTTGAATTAAGGGCAGACTGGCAAAAATGGGTTTTCCCTTATTAAGTAGATGTAAAGGATTTGGCCCACTATTTAAAACTGGGATAGGCCCGTAAAATTTCTGTCTGCAGATTAATTTTTTTGTGATGAGAGAAAGGAAGAACTGATTTAGGAAGCTGTTGAACATTAGCACTGCTATCTACAGTAGCTAGTCGCAGATGTTAACACACAGCATGTAGCTGTGTAGCGCTACAAAGACTGTTCCAATGCTCTTTAACCTGTAATGTACTTACAGCGTCACTGAAAGTTACATAACATTCTGAATCCAGAATTAAGCATTGCAGGGTTTGTTTTGTTTCTATTGGCAGTAACTGTCTCCTCTTGAACCTTGAATTATCAAATTTACAGGGCAATTTATGATGTTTTAAAAAAAAACAACTAGCATAGCAAGTGAAAGATCCCCCCCGCCTTGCTAAATCCTCCTATGACAGATGCTTGTTCAGAGATCATACTGAGTACCTTCCTGCTTGTCGATGATTCCCAGTGTGCTGGCATCCCGGATGAACAGATGTCCATTGTTAAAAATGCCAAATGTGCCATCATCAACATGGATGAAATAAAAGAAATAGTTCAAGTCATTGTTCCTCATGGAACCGACAACAGAGAGGAGCTGGAGAGCCAGATCTGCCACCACCTCAGGAGAAGAGCTGTAGAATTCCTTCAAAGGCCTGACGTTGGCGGTAACAATCAGCCGGCCACAGGACCCCAAATACTTTGGAAATGGCCATCCTTCTGCTTCTGGGAAAATCTGTTCAAAGAGGAGATGTAACAGATACAGTCACTGAAAATGTCACATGCTGTGCATGTGGTGAAATATACTGTACAGACGAGTCTCCATGGATAGATATGCAGTAAAGTGTGAGTTTGTGTGGTTATTCAGGGGGTGGTATGGCAGGGGGGAGGACAGCAAATGGAAAGTGAAAGCATTCTTGGGTGTTCCCCTGTTTGTCACCATGTTAGCAGACTCTGTTGTGAGGGCTATGATTATATTAAAGAATTGTTGGATTATTTTTTTTAAACATTATGTTCCAAACTCCTGACCTTTATTGTGAATCTTGCAATTCTGGGTGGGTTTGTTTTTTTTTTTAAAAAGCTCCCAACTGGTTGAATTGTGTTTTTGTCTGAAAGTTGACTGACATACTTTTCTGTAGAAATGAAGTTGCAACCCCTTATGGCAGCCATGAAATATCTCTAAACAAATAAAAAATAACTGTACATAAATTGTTTGTAACAATCTCATAATTCGAATCCAGCATAATTTTGAGGGAGTTCTGATTCCTACATTTTGACCATCTGAGATTTTCAATACTGTAGTCTCCTAGCCTTCATTCTGATATCCAGTATTGGCAGGTTTCATAACTGGTGTTTCTTAAAACACTGGGTCCTGGAGTCATAGGAATATGTGAGTGTCTTAGTTGTCACATTTATAAAATAGTTTATAACCCTCATGATTTAACAAAAAATAGTGAATATGGGACAATAGTGCACCTTAAAGACTACACACTGAGAAGGCAAATAAAAAGAACCCAAAATGTATTATTATTTTTTCCTGTAAAAATCATGGCTTTTGGTGTTTGGGTGGCAGTACCAGTTATGTAACAGACGAGAAAATGTATGCTCTGCCTGTGCGCACTTGCGTGCGTGCGTGCGTGCACACACACACTGCTCCAAGATAAATAGCAACTGCAGCACTATTTGATTAACAGTAAAAGCATACAAAATATTTATCATCCACCTTTGGGTGTCTCAGCTCATTTCTGCCCACTAATCCATCTTCCACTCCCAAGACAACTTCCACCATTTCAGTGTCCTGAACTGCTTCAAACAGCTTCTTTTACATCAATCTGCTGCAAAAATATTTTCCTCTTTTTATACTCCAGTCTGGAGTTACCTTCCTAAAATTACTGGACCTGACGCCCAAAGAGGGCCCTGATCAGCTACGGGTTTTTTGAATCTTGAATGTAGTCTTGTGTATCATGATCCAGCAGTTTTCTACCATTAGGAAAGGGAAACTCAGATGCCTCTGGAAAGGCCAATGTAACAATATACTTTAATGTCATGAAATGTTTAAGCCCAGAAAAACTATTTTTAGGTTATTTTTGGATGGCTCCTGCTGAGCCTTATAAAGTCAAAGTCATGGTAATTCAGGTCAGGAGGAGGGGGAGGGGCAGAACTAGTCTACATTTGTTCAAAAATTCTCTAAACCATTTATAAACTACTATTCTGTAGCATACCCAGGCTACATGGCTATGTGACATCGCATAAAGGTTCTGTCTGCATTTATAAGGCTAGATTCTCCTCTTCCAAGCAATGTAGTTATCATACTGCATCACATCAACCTTGCCAGCCCAAAGATTTTAGTTAGATGGCTACTTTTTGTAAGTAACTTTCTTTTAGGCTCCCTAATGCATTCTGAAACAAGCAGTGCGTTGACAGAACTTCTACTTATGTAGATATTCTGGCCAGTTCTGCTGTGTCCCTGAACACTACTGAAAGCTGTTGCTCCCTTTTTAAAAAAGATACATAGTCAATTAAATCTATCCAGAAAGAATTAATTTTCTTTTGTAAAGTGGGGACTTGAAAAATAGTCTGTCTCTGGAAGGGCGCTATAGGAAAAGCGGCAATACAGGAGGTGATATGAGTCAGCCATGAGGAGTAACAAAAAGTTGGACAGTGCTTTGGACGAAGATCAGTTTCTCTTTGAAATGGCTCTTAAGAGGAAAGAGGGTGGTGCCAATCCAATTGTCCCAAACATAGAATGGTGAGAAAACTGCTGCCTCTAAACTATTTGTCTTCAAATATAGAACTCAATTGTAACTGGAACTCAATCAAATACCTATGCTGAGCTGAATTTTGGTTCTCTCCTAATGTGTTTGGTGCAGGGGTTTCTAACCTGTGGCTCTGGAGCTGGGTGTCTTCTTGAAGCTCTGGGCTCTCCCCCTCCCTCACCACTGAGGGATCCTGCTGGCGGTCTGCTTTGGGGCCCCCACCACAATTGGGGGGGACCCGGGGGGGGCACGGCTGGCTCCCTGTTCGGGGCCCCTTCCTGACCCGGCAGGGCTGCTGCAGCAGGCAACCTGGGCTAGTTCCCTCACCAGCAGGCCACATCCACTGTGGCTTTTAGGACTTCTGGTTATTGAAGGAATTTTTTTAAAATGATGCTTCTTGTCTTTCAGGTTGCTGACCCCTGGTCTGGTGCATGCAAGAAATGACTGTTAATGCAGCATTAAGACTGAGGAATCAAGCACTCACTTAGCAGAAATGCTCAACCATAATTGACCCCTTGTGCTTATCCATTAGGCATGGACTCTCAGTTCAGATGATAAATTAATGGATTGTGATTCAATGCAACATATGAACAATATAAGCTGCATACGACACACTGGAATTTTGTTGATTCCTTGAATACAGAGAGCTACAGATCAATCTACACAGGTTGTGGTTGTCAGTGTTTAAGCTCCTAGAGCTCTCCCTATCTTCATAGGAGTTGCTAGTGCCCTGAACCTATATAAATCCAGCCTAGGTTCTTCACAACTGGCTTAATTTTTAAGTCTCTGTGCCCCAACAAGGTAAAAGGAACAGTTGCTCTCCAGAAACTTAATATGATAGTTAAAGAGCCTGTTGAGTGTCCTGAGCAACTGAAAGTACACCGTCACTATCCATGGAAGGGCTTGGGCTTGGTGGCAGGATATTCCCCAGTCAGGAGAAGCACCCTACCTGTAGGAAGATGGGATGTGCATTCACTGCAAGTGTGTAGAGAAGGCGTAGTTTGTCCCGGTCTGTGAGGTGATCCATGTAGATACTGCCAGCATCTGGCACCTCAGCATAGCGGCGCACTATTCGGTCTAGCAGCCGCTGTGATGGACAGCGCAGCATTGGACTTGGTAGCCCCTGGTAGGAAAGAAGAAATGCATCTAGTGTGACTATAGTTTGTGGCCGAAAGAGCTCCTATAAGGCTGAAATACAGTTATCTGTTCTATATGCTATTTGAGAGCTCTGCCAGCAGATTCTTGAACCATATACTCCTTGCAGCTACCTATATAAAAAATTCCTCTGAATTACTGCTACCAATGTGGAGCCATTTAGGGATAGTCTACAGTGGACTCTTCTTTAAACACTGACCTACCTTGGCTACAGTCCCATGTTTTAGACTTTAACTAAAATATGTATTTATGCAGGTTTGTCAAAATGGCACACTGTTTCTGACAAGTTCAATCCAGTCTGGCGGTCTCACTCCCCTCTGCCTCGGGTCAGAATACTGAACTAATTTTGCTTCCACGCAACTCTCTGTCGCTGGTACACTTGTCATTCACTTGTGTTCTCCGTCTTTCTGGAGCCCTTTCCCTTCAGTGAGTCGCTTCCTCTTTCCAAAGAGCATCTTCTAGGTACATCCCTGTTCACTATAGCCTACAATTGATCTCCTCCTATGATTCACTAGGGATGCTAGATAAAATTTAAAAACTCATATATACATATTGTAAGTAGGTTCCTTTATTGGATGTATTCTCCTTCTGGTAAGGTTTATAGTAAATAATTTAATGTCTAATGTCTGTCTTAACTTTCTCCCAGATCAGGTTTATGGATTCAATCACATATGTTTCATTTTCTATATTTTAATATCCAAGTTATAAAACTGCATAAAACATCTGTATCCAGTACAAATGGCAATGTTTATTTACAGAGGTACTTTGACATAGCTTAATTTTTAAAATAAATATGTTTTACTTTATCAGTCACGGAAAAACAACATGGAGAATTAACACTATCACCGTGTCTAAATGTTACAAATCTTCTTATGTTTCTGTCTTCCAGAACAGCATTAGCAAGAAGATATTTATTTGCTGTCTAACACAAAACTAAGGTGGGAAATGGCAATTCTGTCTTACAGTTCTCTTAGACATTATTGCTGACTTTGTGTTACTTTTCCTTTGGAAGAGAGGAGTGAGGGGAAAAAAGTGAGCCAAGCAAAATTGTGTTAAATGATTGATAAGTGGTG
The DNA here is from genome assembly GCA_007922195.1 of Podocnemis expansa. Classification (NCBI taxonomy): domain Eukaryota; kingdom Metazoa; phylum Chordata; order Testudines; family Podocnemididae; genus Podocnemis; species Podocnemis expansa. The sequence continues at coordinate 53,541,079 of ML681989.1, forward strand.
AAGAAATTTTCTTGCAGCTGAGAGTGTATGCAAATATTTGCAGCCAAAGTTAGACAGCCCTGATGCCTACAGTAGTTTCTAATGCAAATGTTGAGATCCATAACTATATACTGTAGAAGCAGACATTGTGATACGGCCATGCAATCAAAAAGTGTCATTTCCAACTCCATAGTTTATCCTAGTATAAGAGCTTTGTGAGGTGGTCAAGACTGTTCATTTCCCATGGAATTATTTTTGGGATTTCCTTATTAAAACTGTGACTTTTCTAGTGCAAAGATCAGAATCATCTAGCTGTCTTGATCACATTATTCAGTACAGAGCAGATCAGTTAAATTGAAATAGAAGCCCAGTGTGAGCATGCAGGAGAATCCAGTGTATGTTTGTCATTAATTTGTGGGCCAGAACACACCCAGCTGAGTTAAATGACCTTCAGATGTGGTCATTCACACTTTCTGACTTAAAGCCCAGGGCTATTTATGACATAGAAAGAGAATAAACAAGAGTAATGCTTGAGGGTGAATAGACGAAATCCCTGTTCCCCACACTTATGTCCCATGTTGACAGAATTTCTTAATCTTTAACAAAGATCCTGGTCCGGCAAAACATTATTCCTGTAAACATTCTCCCTCCTGCTCAATAGCTATACTCAAATGCTTAAAGATTAGCACATCTTATGTGCTTCACTGGAATTGGGTCAACATTTTTAGGGTAAAAGAACAGGGCCATTTCTGCTGCTAAAAAGAAAGCTAAAGTCAGAATTTCAATCTGAAGTTGTAAAATTGTCAGAAAAAAACTGGGCACAAACCTGAAGGTCTTGCAATGGAAAGCACTAGAGATAATGGGTACATCTACTGAATGTCTCAAGTCTGTAGCAATGTCTTCACCCTAGAAACTGATGTGCCAAATAATTGACAGCAGGTTTGGAGTTGACTTGCAGTTCTTCTCATTTAATTTGATTTTAAAAATCTCATATTTCCATATCTAATAATTCAGAGACCCAGCTATATTAACTTGCTCTCAGTGAGATTTGTTTTCAATCCATGACATGCAGCATAACATAAATTGGTGTGTAAACCGCCTCAGAGCTCATCCTGACACTGAAGAGACCTCTGCAGGACAGCCTTCCTGTCTTTATACCACAAAAATCACAAAGTACTACTGATCAGTCAAGGAAGGTATAAGCTCAGTCCAGAATGACTGCTATCTGCAGTTCTTGTTCAGGATTGACTGCTACATATATTAGGAGAATTAATACAATTAGAAATGGCTCCAGGCTGCAAAAAAATTGAATCTGGATTTCAAACTATCCATGGGTTTTGATTCTGGGTATTTGGATTTGTGGCTATGTTTCAGTTCATTACAAATATAGGAGGCAACTGCAAAAATCAGGCTTCTGTTCCAGCTTGAGATCCCAGCACTATTCTTCTCCACTTAAAGTTCAGGTATATTCAGACCCATAGCTTTGTTCCAGGCCCATCTCCAGCAACAAGATAAGCAGCCAAAAAGAGATTGGGCTGAGAGATGGCATTTGATCAAAAATTCTTCTGGGCCTTCCCTGCAAAGGATTAGCCATCAGATTAATGAACTGCTTGTTTAGATCCTTGGTTTCCTTGTTAAAAATAAGCGTTTCTTCTCAGGGCTCGGTCACCCAAAGATGGTGTTTATGTGATGGGACAGGAGCTGGACTATGACGCTGATCAACAGCTTCAAATTAAAACTTACAGATGCAAAATCAGCAAGTTTAAAAACTTGGTTTCTTGTTGTACCTTGACATTGTTCTTGTCTTTCTGACTCAAGCCTTTTCTTTTCTGTTCTTTGTTGTTAGTAGTAGAAATTTGCGTTGCAGTTCTATTCTGAAACTCACCTACTTATTTTTTTTATTGTTGTTCACCTTAAACAGAAAAACAAGCAACATGTGATGTGAACTCTGGAGCTTCAAATGCAGACAAAGCAGCATGTGGCTATTACTACTGTACAGGTTAATGTGTGCAAGCCAGTGTCACACACAAACGCAGAGTTAAATCAAGGTTGTCTCTGGGGCAAGCATGATTTCAGTACTCAAGGATTTGTAGGTTGCAATAAAGATTTTTCACTGTGGCAGATGAAATAATCATTGTGGCAGCCAGCTCAATTGATAGTTGGGTTAGAGAGGGTAGTCAGTGAAAAGTGAAAAACATTATTTCATGGTCTGTCATTTTGATTCAAGTATGTTAAGGTTTGTCATAATTTTCTGTTCTATAAAAGAAAATTACTTGAGCTCAGTAGTTTCTGTCAGATCTACTATATATTCAAAGCTACAGGGAGGGCGGTGCAACCACCAGCTTCATGGCTATGGTTTTATGGGAAATATTGCTACTTTGATGACATTAAGAGAACCCTGAGTGTTATCTAAAATGCCCGTCACTGAACTGTTCTTGTGTTAAGTGTTTGCAGTTGCTTATCATATCATGAAACAACATTTGCACCAACATTTATTTGTACTGCAAATATCATACCACTGAAATCATGGCTCAGAGGGGACACACCTATGGAGTGCTTGCTATTTAAATTTCAGGAAGGTAAAGCAGAGAGCTCTCCAAACTCATGTGCAGCTGAATAGGTCAGAACTGCACATAACCTCTCTCTGATTCATTTTACAGTGGACCTAAACCAGAAAATTTAGCTCTGAATGTCAAACATCTCACATTTCAGGGATGTTTGGTTCCAGCTTTCTTGTTCAGCCCCATTATAAAAAGCCATATTTAAGGAAGGCTTAGAATCTGTGCCTAACAGATTCGGGGGGGGGGGCATCTAATCTACATGGGTCCTGTATTAGCATGAACACAATTAAGTATTAGCATACTGGGTGCAGGACATAGTGGGTAATGGTATTTGGGGTTAATCTGATCACAAAGCTGTCAATATCTGTAAGTCTACTGAGGGGAAATATGAAATACTGTCTTCTTGAGAATTGCTACTCTGTTTCAAATCTGTCTGGGTTAGTTAAAGGGTAAAAACATCTCTTAGTTAAAAAGAGATTTGTAGGAAAGATGACCTCATGTTTCAGCCTAAAAGAAGTAAGACAGGGGTGGGGTTTCGCATAGCTCCTTTAGGAGCAAAATGCTGGGGGCATTTTGTGTCACCCCATGACCCCACTGTCAAATGGTAAATCTGGCTGGGCTTCTTTGAGGCCTCATCTTTGTCATGGAAGTAGCTGTTTGCAGCAACTTGAGGTTTAAGAGCTGAAATTACTGAAGGGGCAAGCTCCCTCACCTAAAATCACCAGAGAGAGAAACCCCCTCTCTCTGAGCTGAAATCACTGAAGAGGAGCAGCGATGGAGTGATCAGTGGGTCGAGGCGGTGGATGGTGAGAGCGGCCAGCCAGAGAGCTAGATGGCATGAGTGACCGATGGACAGAGCTGGCGGATAGCAGGCGGAGCCAGCAGACTGTGAGAGCAGCCAGTGGCAAGCTGGGCAGTGCAAGTGACCAGTGGGTGAAGCTGGCGGACAGTGGGCAGAGCCAGCAGATGGTGCTAGAGGATGGAGTGAGTGACCAGTGGTTGGCGCCGGCAGACAGTTGGCCTGGAAGACACTCCCTATGTACCCTAGGGGTGGGTCGGGAGCTTAGTTAGCACTGATTCTCCAGATCAGTGCTGATTTTGCTAATGGTTTTTCATTTGCTGTTATGCTATGTGGGATCATGTTGAGAGGTTTTGCATTAAGCCTTGTATGTTCTATTATGCAGTGTGGGTTGTTGGGAACTTTGTCTGTACTGATTCTCTAGATCAGTGCTGACCTCTGCTATTTGGCCTTTTACATTACATTTTTCTGCTATTAAAGTTCTGTTTTCTACACTCCAGCTTGTGCTTGCGAGTGGGGAAACCTTACCCCCTCTGGGGTACCTAGGGAACAGTGCAGGATTTCCAGAAATCTGGGTGGGGCTCAAGCTGGATGGTGGGGTTGCATCATTGGAAAACCCCTAGATACAGAACTTGGCCCTTGTTCTGCCAGCCTGCCCTGGCAGAAGGGTTACATGCATATGTGGATTTTAGAAGAGGTATTTGAAATCTGGGGGGTTTGGTTTGGGCCCCCTTTTACCAAGACTAAAAGGGAAAGAAAAAACAAATGCAACTCTACATGGGACCAAGTTTATACTCCATTAAAAACTATTTTACATCAGTGTATGCTATTCTGCTTGATTTACAGACCTAAAGAACCATGAAGCTGTGAAAACAGCAATCCTAGATAGGTCTGTAAGGACCTGTGTTGTTGATTGCAGTACATCATGCTCTACTTTAACTGACAAGACCAGAAAGGTTCAAAAACTAGCTGAAATTTGCTCAGTGGATTTGTTCTTGAGTTTGAATGACTGGCACCAGCACGTTGGTCCTTGGTAATGAGGGAGTCCATGTAAGTTCAGCATCCTAGCTATGTATGGAGAAAATTCTAGCCTATAGGAAAAATTAGGCTGAAACGCCAGGGGTTGCCAAAACAGAGTTCATGTGTGTTAGGATTTTGCTATATGTGATGTGCCTGAGGCCCAGCCCAGTCCAACCTGAAACAGAGTTTCAGAGAAACTGAGAAAGTGTGGAAGGAGGAAGGGGGCATTTTCTAGTGGCAAGAGCCTTTGGTAAGACAAGGGTACACAGAGAAAGGAGTAGGACTTTGTTAATTAAACCTCTCTGAAAGCGGGGGGATGGACCCGCTCTTGTGGGGAACTTCCCAGACTTTGTATACCACGCCGGTGAAGGTGGGTAGCAAAAGGATCTGAGTCCCTGCTCCCACTTCCTTTACCCCAAGGCCTGCCTGACCTCAAAGGCTCACCTCCCAATCTCCTGTTTGGAGGAGTCTCTGTAACCCCGACAAGGCTGGGCCCCAGGATTTCTGGGGGCTCGACCCCCACTCTTATCGTGGTCTCTCAGGACAGGGCTAGGGTGTCCCCACTCCGGGGTGCTGACCACACTGACCACTTTTCTGGCCCACCAGTTACTATATACACTATATACAATTTATTTAAGCATACAGAAATAAAAAGAATAACCCAATAAGAAAATAGAAAAAAAGTGGAAAAAGGTGAACAATAAACCCCCAGCACCGCTGCCTGGTGTGGGAGCCCTACAAACACAGTCTCTGGGGCCTGAGGAACAGTCTCACAGTCTGTCCTCCACGTTGCAAGCCCTCTGCCCAGGCCCGGCTGTGACTGGATGATCCAGGGGGCCAGATGCAGGCTCCAGCTGTGGCCACACGTCCCTAAGCTCCAGGGGCAGGGCCCTTCTTCCCAGCGTCAGCCCCCTTCACTGCTCCCCAGCTGCTCACCACACCCAGCTCCAGATGGCTGCAACTCCGGCTCCCAGCTGCTGCTCTGGTTCAGTGGGGCTCCTCTGGCCCTCCTGCTGTGGGGCTGCACCGATGAGCTCAGCACCTTGGGCTCCTTCTCTGGCCTCCTGCCCCAGCTTCAGGCACCTCTGGCTCTGTCACTGCCTCCAGCTCTGCTCTGCTCAGCCCCACTTGGCTCTCTGCTGGTCCAGCTGCTGTGGGTCTCCTCTGCACAAATCAGCTCAGCCTGGCCTCCCTTCCTGGGTCCTCTGGCTCCCAGCTGCTGGCTGCTTAGTGCTTCCTCCTTAGCTCTGCCCCCCCCCCACACACACACACACTGGCTTGCCCAGGCATGTCCAGCCTGCAGTTTCAGCTCAGGGGCGGGGGAGCACTTTCAATCAATCAGGCCATCCTGGGACACTGGCCCTGGGGCTGTCTGTTTCAGTCCTGCTTCCAGGCGGGAGTGGCCAATCAAAAGGCCCATTCACTCTCAGTAAGGGGCTATCAGTCCCCTTACACTCTCCATAGCAGATCTCAGGAAGAAATTTCTTCATTTTGACACACACAGGTTTCCTGAATTCAGTAGGTAGAAATTTTAAGCACTTCAGTTTGTGGTCATTGACTTAAAGTAATTCTGCCCCCCTCTCATGGGACTGCAAAATTTTATACACCATTTCTCATGAAAACTTGCTCACTGAGTGGATTTCACCAGCTTGCCCTGCTATACTATTGATTTCCCACTTCAACAGTGTGTTTAAAAAAAAAAAAAAAAAAGGCAACCAAACTCCACACTGCCATCTCGTGGAGGGAGAATGCGTTAATGTGGCATGGAAAGCAATTCACTGTAGGATTTCAAGAGAGACGTTAATGGAATGCAGCTGTTAAGAAAATGTGAATTTTAGTAAGGAATTTTTTTGAATGCTTGCTGTAACCTCAGATTCCCTTTCCTTCTCTTTCATATGACTATTAGACAAAGTACAATGCATCTTCCAAAAAGTCTGTAGCCTTTCCTAAAGAGATGTTCTGCTTTGTCCCAGGTTTATTTTGTTTCCTAGCTCAAATGTGCTTTTTTGTAGCTGCCAGGTCACCACACTCAGCATGAGCTCTGACAGTCACTTTGGGCTCCTTGTACCCCATTGTCCGTAATAGAGGTTCTGCCCCCTCCATGACACCTGGGTAACTCCTGTGGAGTGAGAGATTTGCACACATGTAAGCAGGTTCTGAAGGGACTCTCCCCTCCTAAACTAGTATTTGAATGGGCCCAGCCATTCTGCTTAGGTGCTCAGTGTGATGGACTCCTTTGCCCAAATGATCCCTTTGGCTAGTTTCTGTTGTATGGTGTGTAGTTGCTAGTGAGTACTTGCTTAAGGTTGGGGGAGAGAGACCCATCCTCATTTCCAGACAGCTCCCCAACCTTAAGCAAATACCTATAACTACACACTGTGCAACAGAAACACTAAGGCAGGTACTTAACCTTGCAGCAAACCCCCCTTGTCAACTCTGCACACATAACTACTTGAGCGACACCATAACCTAACCAGCCAGTCCATCAGCAGCTCATTCCCCTGCATATCTACCAATGAGGAATATGACACCATGTGCCAAAAATGCCCCTCTACATTGGTCAAACTGGACTGTTTCTGTAAGAAAGAATAAATGGACACAACTCAGATATAAAAAATGGTAACATCCATAAACCAGTAGGAGAGCACTTCAGCCTCCCTGGATGCTCTGTAACAAACATGACAGTTACAGTACGTCAGCAAAAGAACTTCAAAACCACACTCCAGCGTGAAATTGCAGAGCTGCAATTCATATAGAACTTGGCACCTTCAGTTTCGATCTGAATAGAGATTTAAAATGGCTAAATCACCACAAAAGGTGATTTCTCCTCTTTTAACAGTCTCACCTTCTAATCTATTGCCGTTACAGGGCCCACTTCCACTCAAAACAGCTTGTTTGGTTTGCTGAGCTCAACTAACAGACCAGTCCCCCTGGAGCTGTTTGGATTGATCTTGTGACTCACCCTTCTCTGCATGTGTATAAATACCTAACATACTGCAGGCTCCATTTCATGGCTCTGACAAAGTGGGATTATACCCACAAAAGCTTATGTGATAGATAAATTTGCTAATCTTCAAAAGTGCCACAGGGCTCCTTGTTCGTTCTGCCTGGAAGTGTGGGCTCTGTTTTAGAGCCCCAGGCATGGTTTAATCTCCCCCTCCCACTCTTCAAAGATGGAGCTTCATTAGGAGAATTTGCGTTAAGTGATCTCTAGAGAGAAAATCATCTACATGGGATAGTGCTCCTGCCCAGACCCGGCTCTGAGGTTCTCCCTCTGAGAGCTGAGAATCGGAGAGCTGGGTGGAACCTCAGGAGACAAACCTGCAGAGGTCAATCTGGAGAAGCAGATGGGAGTAGACGGTGCTGCTGTGCAGCAGGGCAGTGAGCAGGCAACTGGAAGAGCAGCCAGCTGAGCAATAAGGGGTCAGCAGGCAACTGAACAGTGGAGTGAGCAAGGTGCCTCCTTTCCCCGTCCCCCTACCACCAGCACGGGAGGTGAACTCTGCAGCTGCACTAGACTCTGGGTCTGCTCTGACTCAGGACAACAGCTGGGCCTCGGGTGCTTTGAAGGGAGGGGCACATTAAAGTTACTTGTTGTTGCTGGATTTAAAAACCTGAAGCAAAAGAAACTGTCCTGCATATTTTATGGTGGGTATTTTGTTTATGATTTTATGCATGTGAATACTGCTTGTGGCGTTTTCCCATTAATACTGGGTTACATTTCCCCTTTTTATTCTCTCATTTTTTACACTCCATCTCTGTGCTTGCAAGAGGGGAAGTTTTGCCTTTAGAGGTGCACAAGGGATGGGGTGTGACTGTCCCAGGTTACTGGGGGGGGCCTTAAGCCGGTTTTGTGTTGTATTAGATATTGGACTTGGCCTGTGTTATGCAGACTCTGGCTGGCAGAAGAATTACACGTTACTGATACTTAGTGGGGGTTTTGGTTAGCATCTCTCAGCACCAAAGAACGGGAAGGGTCGATGAGGAAGCAGGACCCTGAGAGAGCGAGCCCCCAGGAACAGTGGGGAGAGGCCAATGCTCCAGGTCAGCCTGATTGAGAGAGTGGACAGAGAAATGAGGAGGCTAGGATTCCCATCTCCCTTGTGAGGCAGAGCTGAGCTAAGGAGAAAGCTGCAGCCAGGCCCAGATCTGCAATCCAGGGAGCTGAGTCACAGCTGCACTGAGACAAAGAGGGGCTGGGGCTGAAGCCATTTGGAAATGAGGGCAGTGAGCAGCTGGAGAGAGCGACGGGGGATCAGGTGCAGAAAGATGCCACTGGTCAAGAAGCCTTGCAGGCCAGACTGGGAGATGGATTGTGACTCTGGTGGAGCTGATGCTGGGGAGAAGGGCCCTGCCCTCAGTGCCTGGGGGTGTGTTGCCAACCCTAGAGCAAGTGTCTGACTCATGGCATCGCTGCTGTGCATCCAGGGCCTGGGCAGGAGGCCTGGGACCGGTGAGAAATGGGCTGTGAACATCCCTTACACCCCAGAGATGCTGTGCGTAGTGCCCTTGTGCATACGGAGTGGGTGCTGGGTGTTTGCCTGTAATTGTTCTTATCTTTTCTTTGTTTTTAACTGTTTACTGTTTAATAAATTAGAGGCATCTATCGGGGGTCAGGGGAGTGTCCAGTGCAAAAACGGCACCTTGGAAAGGGGACCTCCTAGTCCCTGCTCTAAGTGACCATGACAAGGTTGGGAGTCAAGGCCCCAGGAATCCTGGGCCCAGCCTTGTTTGGGTAATGAGAGTCCTGTGGAGCAGAAGAGCGGGAGAGGGCTCTTGTGCTCAGGCTGGCCTCTGTGGAAAAGAAATGGGAGCAAGAACTCGGATCCTTTTGCTAACCAACTCCACCGGGGTAGTGTATGAGCCAGGAAAATTCCCCCCTTAGCTGGACCATTCCCCTGTTTACAACACATCCCAACTGTAATTTAGTCAACAGTCCTGTGGAGCTATAGCTTGCTCAGTCTCATCTGTGCTTGCTCTGCAAGAACTAGCAGGGGTCAAAAAAGCAGAAACTCCAGATTACTAGTAGCCAGCAGAGCTGGGTGAATGTTCCCAGGCAGAAGATCTGGTGGGTTAGACTAGAGTGCCATTTTCATGAGGTACGTCTTCAAAGCAGATCCCCACTGTAGAGAGTGATGCTCTCTAGCACAAACACTGATCCTCCTCCCATCCTAACCAGCTGACTGACTGCACCCATCCCTCGTTTGCTAGCAGTCACTATAGCCCTTTGCCTCTGGCTTAGAAGGTGGGCTGGTGATGTCTGTCTCTAATCTGAAAGCCATTCTCAGCAAAAAGTGGAGTCCTGCTCCTGGGCTGGAGTGGAAATGGAGTCATCCTTGCACATTATGCAGCAGGTGCTTGGGGCTTAGTACTTCACTAGAACTGTTTTGTTTAAAACCTGCTTCTGCCTTTTGTGCTGCCTTATTATCAGCTTGCACCATGTGCCTTTTATCTCTCTCTGCTTCTAGTCCCTCTCCCTAGTGGCAGTAACCACCCGGTGACTTCCCTGAAGCTGAGACTGTGACTGACAGACCTGTCTCGCCTCACTTACCCTGTGACATTTAAGGATTCCAAAGAAAAGGCCAGCAAACTTCCTCTTGCATGACACATGTTGCTATAGCTGGCCTAGAGACTTAGAAATAGAAATCCTAGTCTGGTGCTTTTGGGCTCCTTCCAGGCCTTTAGTGTGAGTCCTGCAGCACTCTGGGGACATGCGTTGTGCCTCTGAGGGAATCTTGGATGCCATGTGGTGCACCCAGAGCACACACTGGGATCAACAGAGAAGGCAGGTGCTCCCCTTGCCCTTTAGAAAAGAGTTAGTCACTGGTGCTGACAGAAGAGGGATCCAAGTGAAAAATTAATGGTGCTGTCCTCACCAAGGGCTGCAGCATGCTATACATCTCTCTGCTAGGGATGGGGGAAAGGCTGACCTTTTGGAAGAAACAAAACATCTGAAACACACACATTTTAAAAATACCCGGGAGAGCAGGATTAAGCTGCCTGGGGTCCTGGGGCTGTCTGCTTTTGTGGGTTCTCCCCAGCAAGGAGACACTCAGGAACACCAGTGCTGGGGTCTGCTGGCAGACTAGCTAGCTGTGTGGGGCAGGCCAGTGCTTGGCACTGGGGCTGGCTGGCAGTGGGAGGATCCCAGGGCTCACAAACAGACCGGCCATGGGGCCAGGGCTGGGGTGGGCTGGTGCTTGGCACTTTAGCACCTGCTGGGGCCAGAAGCTGCAATTCCTGGTTATCCCACCCCACTCCTGCACTGGCTGATCTTCTCCAGCAGATCTGGGACCTGCTGGGGCAGACCAGTTAGCCTGGGGTGTGGAGAAGTGGAGCAGGTCTGCCAGCCCATGTAGATGGTGGGCCGTGGAAGGGCCACAGGGCAAGGGCTGGGAATGCTGTTGGGCTACCGTGCCAGGGTCCCCCAGTTAGGCTAGCCTGAGCTACAGGGGCCCTGCCGGTGCTACACAGGCTGGCGCAGCAGCACGTAGGCTGGATTTGTGCAGGGCAGTGGGGCACCCCTTTAGTCTGAGGCCACAGCCACTAGAATCCCTCTCTTAATTTGGCCCTGTTGCCCAGTGATTTATTCAATGATAAGAGAAACTGGTGAATCATCATTGTAGCAGGGTTCAATGTGGGCAACTCTCAAGATTTTATCAAGAGTCGTGCAATAGTTGAGGTTTTTCTTAAAGCCCCCACTCTTAGAGTCAGATGACTGTGAAAGAATCTCCGCTTTCACTGAAGAAAGCAATGGTTTGAGCACTCAGGGCTGCACCGAATAGCTTGAAAATCATAGACTCATAGGACTGGCATGGGCCTTGAGAGTTGTTCTACTCCAGTCCCTGCATTCCAGGCAGGAATCATTTGATTTAGATCACCTCTGTTTGGTGTTTGTCTAACCTGCTCTTAAAAATATCTAATGATGGAGATTTCACAACCTCCCCAGACAATATATTCCAGTTAAGAATATTTTCTTAACGTCCAACCGAAACTGCTCTGAGTGCAGTTTAAGCATTGCTTCTGGTCCTATCCTCAATGATTAAAGAGGACAATTTTCTTCCTCATCTTCATTAAATTTTATTTACTTGAAACCTATGATAATACCTCACCCCCAGTCTTCATTTCTCTAGACTACACTACCCATTTTTTTTTCCACTCTTCCCTCATAGGTCATGTTTTCTAGACCTTTAATTATTTTTGTTTCTCTTTTCTGGATTTTCTCCAATTTTTCCACCTTTGTCCTGAAATGTGGCACCCTGAACTAAATACAATGCTGCAGCTGATATCTAATCAGTGCAGAGTAAAGAGAAATAATTATTTCTTGTGTCTTTATGTCCCAGAATGATGCTTTTTGTTGTTTTGCCATAGTGTAATGCTCTTACACCGTTGACTCGCATGGAACTTATGATCCACTATGACCCCTCAATCTTTTTCTAGAATACTGTTCATATGGAGTCATTTCTCATTTTATATATGTGCAACTGATTGTTTCCTCATAAGTGGAGTAATTTGCATTTGTCCTTGTTGAATTTCAGACTATGTTTTCAGTTTGTCTAGATCATTTTGAATTTTAATCCCATCCTTCAAAGCACGTGCAATCCTCCTGGCATGGTTTTGTCTACAAACTTTGTACGTATACCCTCTGTGCCATTATCTAAATCATTGATGAAGATATTGAACAGAACTGGAGCCAGAACTGATTCCTGCAGACCCTATTTGTGCACCTTAAGGTCTTAAACACCAGGAGGGAAATGTAAACAAACCCCCAATTTATTGTTTTTTTATTCTCAGGATTTAGGGGGACATGACTTATGATTTTTGAATGAATGAGGTTTTCCCTATTGAAGTGATCAACAAATAGATGGCTCAGAACACATCTCAGTTTGAGTTACAGTTTAAAGCTTGAACCTGTTTCTCCACTGGCCAAATCTAATCCCTGAATTAAAGCACCCTGAATTATGGGAAGATTAAGATTTGAGCCCTTGAAGTAAGGCATGTCTGGAACTGTCTTATAGCATCTACTCATTATGGGCCAGGTCACATCTTGGAGAATAGAGGCTCATAAAATCTTAGCAGTTTGCTGCACATCTGTCTTCCTTGCTCTATTTTTATAGTCCATGTAGTGTCCCAATCCTCTTCCACTTTGAAAACATTCCTAGTTTTGAAGACTTTGTTGGTTCATCCTACATCTCCTCCCTGGGGCTTAATCTTGTTCTCTCCAGCCATTCTCAATCAGCAGTTTCTAGTGGGCTGCTTCCCAGCGGGTCGACACACTAGTAGTGAGCAACAGAGAAGACAGAATGGAACTGAAAGAGCTTTATCTGAAAGTCAGTTCTAGTCTTGGTAATTACAAAAGAAAACTAAAATAGACAGGTTTTGCTATTAACCTCTGATTCATTTTCTGTCCTTTGTGGGAATCATTCACATGGCACTAATGAGCTGAAGGCACTTCCCTGTCTACTTTTGCTCTGAGAAATTCAAAATCCCATTTCCTGTAGAGCCCTGAAAACTTAGAATTTAGGCAGCTACATTGAGTCACTGGCTTTGCTGCTTTATCAAGTTTAAAAAAGAAACACAAGATTTTCCCCAGACTGTGTTTTAGGAGGTAACAGCAGAAGTTGCCAAACTTTCATGCTCCACATTAACAAAGCATTTTAGGACTTTGCATACCAACCTGCACCAGGTCTGGTGTGAGGCGCTTTGCTTTCAGCCATTTCTGGAATCTCTCTGTCTTCCTCAAGACCCGCTCGATGCTGCAGCTTTTCGTCTTGGAAAGGGAAGCACAAATTCTCTTGTCAGCTTGGTCATGCTGGTATTTGGTGGTTAATCTGGAGATCTCAACTGATCGCCAGCTTTTGGCATCATCTGTGTAGTTCCCAGTATAACTGGGAAGGTGGTCAGGAGGCAGTTTTAAACAAGAAGAGAGCCAGCTGTCAAACCTGCCAAACCAAAGCAAATTCCCAATGGAAATGGTGTTATAAGCCACATGAAATTGGACAGTTCACAATTCCTGGTTCTTTTTTCCCCTAGCTCCTGAGGTTTGTCTTTGATGGTTTCTAAAATGTTTTAAATCACTGAAGGGAATGGTGAAAAGTATACTAGGAAATTTAGGAGCTCCTGCCTTTGTTCTGTGACTATTCCTTTTTTTCCCAGTCCTCAGGCCTGTTTGCAAATCTTACGTAAATTGGTGTGTGTGTGCTTAGTTACATAACAATAAAACCTCAACTCAGTAGCCTTGTTCTTAATAAGTCTCCATGTCCAATAGAGGAAAAATACTTGTGGTAACAAAGCAGGTTCTCATTTCATACTTACTGCTAGTAGTTGCAAATGGGGGCTGGGGTGGGGTGGTGGATGAGAGTTGTTATAGGATCTGGATAGTAGCTCTTTAAATAGAAAGGCAGCATTCTAGGGGGCCACCCAGTCCCCTTGATGCAGAAGCCACCAGAATCACGCCAGAGTAGCAGTGTACATGTATTGATAGGCTTTTATGACTTTGTGTAGCCATTAAATGCTATTATTTGGAACCCAGCCCGGGTCCTTGTGGTTTCCTCATATCTTCATCTTGTACAGGGAACATAGACCCTACACTTACAAATGAATAAAAGGTTTTAGGTGTCCATGGGATTCCCCCCATCACAATATATGGAAAACATAAGTGGAACTTGAATGATTCTCAAGGTACCTGTGAATGAATGTATAGGTCTGTAAATCTGTGCTACTCTATCCTAAGTGGTGTACTAACTGCATTGGTTCCAGGTTATTAAAGAGAGAAGGTTGATGAAGCAGTATGTATTATGGGGCCAACTGCCTTTGATGAGAGAAACAAGCTCTTGAGCTGACACAGAGCTATGCTTGACCAGAAGAGCCCTGTATCAGCCTAAAAGCTTGTCTCACTTACCAATAGAAGTTCATCCTTTAACAGATATTACCTCACCAAGCTTATTGCTCTAATATCCTGGAACCAACAGAGCTATAACACCACTTTGTAGGACAAAGACACCTCACCCACCTTGTCTCACTCTGTCCTGTCAGTCATTCTGATTTAAAATCACCTTTCTTCTATTAGTGCAATATACCTGAGGAGTGCAAAAAAGCTGCTGAGTCACTAGTGCTATAGACTGTGAAACAAAACTGAGGTCCTGTAGTCATGCTTTGTTTAGAAGGAATAGTGTAACTTCTAATTTTGTAAAATACCTTCCATGCTCAATGTATCTCAAAGCATCTTATAAAACAGAGTTAAATACTAGTAGTGGGATGAGTGCAAGCGGCAATGTGGCAACAGACCTGAGAATTTGGATCATCACTATTACAAGGCACCTCTGTTATCCCCTCTACTAAAACTGTGCTGCAGAAGTTTTAACTTGCACTGCAAAGGCAACATCTCATTTGACGGGTGAAGTGTATCAGCCTCTTGTTGTATTACACATGGGTCGGTTAGGCACCTTACTAGCGGTTGTGTGTGAATGCACAAATACCTGAATTACATGTCCAATTAAGTTATATACATTAGCAAGTTCCACACATTTTGATGTCAACCTTGGATGAACCCAAATCTCAGTTTAAGTTGTGACCACATGATCACTCATCCAGGAATCAAGATTTGTCAGTTAAATGCTTTTTTTGTGGACTTCATGCATCATCAGTGTCTGGCTATTGTCTCCTCACTACAGTTCCTACTGGAGTAATGGATATAGTCCAGCTTCATTTCAGATATTCATACTGTGGTGATAGCGTATGTCCAGCCTTGCCGCACTGGGTGGTGATTTTGTAAGGTAAGCAAATCTGCTCTGAGGTCTGAACTGTGTTTTTCTACCCAGAAGACAAATGCATTAAATACACCAATTAGTTCCTATTTGAATTGCTAATTAACTTTCAAACCCCATTTTTTCTCTCCTCCCATACTGCTGTTGTGGTGCATGTAAAAGACTGATAGAGCAGGGGATTCCCAAGCAACCTCAATCTCTGCTATGTAGAGAACAAAATCTGCAGAAGATGCCATGGTAGAGCTGTCTAGATGAATAAAATGACTGTGAGAAGGTGGAACTATGCTTCCCCACTCTCAAATGAGAGAAACCTTCCAAAAACTTAACATTGCTTGGGTCAGAATTCACACAAGTAACGTCCTGGGGGCCCATCATCCTCCACATAATGCAACATTACAGAGCACAGCTGCTGCAGGCAGCCAGTGACAGCATGGCTACTAGTCCTGCTGTCAAGTTCCAAAGGGGTAGCCATGTTAGTTTAGTTCAGTAAAACAAGCAAAGAGTCCTGTGATGCTTAACGACTAACAAATTTGTTAGTCTTTAAGCGCCACAGGACTCCTTGCTTGTTGTCTTGGTGTATTCTTATAACTAGAATGGGTACCTCATGGGAGCGCAAAGGGGGAATCCCTTCACAAAGTTGGGCAGGATTTTGGAGGACTGGGTTCCTGACCTCCCCCACTTCTTTGGGTATGCAGCTCCTGTGTAGTCATGGAGATTTTCCACTAACTTGTTCCCTTCCACACAATATTGCACAGGAGGGGAGCATATGGGCCATGTAATTGAATTCTGAAGATTTTTCTTCTATCAGCCCCCTCAGCCCTGCCCACACACACATTTCATATGTAATAATTTAGGGACACAGCTGAGTATTTTGCAAGTAACACACTTGAATGATGCAGTTTGAACTCTAACCTTTTGTTAGGCTAATGGTAAGCATTCAGTGCCAGTAACATTTTCCTAATTATCATCTCTGAGACCATGGGAAAGCATTTCCTAATTTCTTTGTACCATAAATTAATATTAGCAATTTAAAGTTAAAATAGTTTTGGCAAGAGACTCCATGTAGGGTTGCGTGGCTACAAATAGATGAAATGACATCAACAGAATAAAGTAAGTTGAAAGCTAACACTGAAACCTTTTTGACTTTCAGTGAGGAAAA
Organism: Podocnemis expansa; assembly: GCA_007922195.1. NCBI lineage: Eukaryota > Metazoa > Chordata > Testudines > Podocnemididae > Podocnemis > Podocnemis expansa. The sequence continues at coordinate 53,557,363 of ML681989.1, forward strand.
CAGCACAAAGAAATAATGAGGGAATTAATTATATTTCTTCTGCTCTAGGATCCTACTTCAAGTGTTAATATCTTTAAGCCATTCCTAGCTGGTGATTTTCCATATAGAGAATTACACTGTAATGTTAGCCTTTTTCTCCAAAGGCAGAATGGTAAAATGCCCTTGTTTTGTTTGTTTCAAGCAGTCACCTCTCTGCCACCCCACCCCCTCCTCAAATAAAATTTTGCTCTTGTACAAACTTTCACAAGAACTCATTTAAATTGAGGACATATAATTGGAAGGGACCTTCTGGGCCACTGAGTCCACTCCCCTGCTACTGCAGGCATATAATCACATTCAGCAAGCTGTATTTTAAACTACTTAGGTTTGGGTTTGTTTGTGAATGCTCACAAAGCAACTCCAGGAATGGTTCCATTCAAGATGTGCAATTCAGTTATAGGCACTGCTAGTGAGATTGGGGGCTTTTAGCCCTAAGCCTCTTAACAGGTTCCTTCTGGGCTCCTCTAGACTGACCACAGCTAATTTGCCACTTTCAGATTGATCTTCCTGATTATTTGAACAGCTCTGTGAAGACCAGCTCAGTTGATCAGGAAGCTGATTCCTGAAGACCACCTTGGCAAGTGGAATAGTAGCGAGTCAATAGGAGGGCATTTCTCATCAACTCAGCATCCTGAAGATAACGCAGTAAGTACGTGTTAGGCAGTTGAAGGGAGACATGCATGTTATTTTAAGTAACTTGCATATCTACCTTTGACTTCCACCAAAATCTTTCCATGGTGTAGACCAAGGCTAAGTAACTTGTGTATCTCCCTTTGACTTATACTAGCTATAAGAAAACCATGGGCAGTATAAACTAGGGCTTTGAGTGCATTGGTGTAATAGGGGATAGAACCACGGAGTTAGAAGGGACAGCAAGTGTCATGTAGTCTAACTTCCTGCCAAGATGCAGGATTTGTTGTGTCTAAACCATAAAAGACAGAGGTGGTCCAGTCTCTCTCTCTCTCTTTCTCTTTCTCTCTCTCTCTCTTTCTTTTTCTTTTTTCTTTTTTTAAACCTTCCCATGAAGGTAGTTCTGCAACCTCCTGAGGCAATCTGTTCCATTGTTGTGCTGTTCTTACAGTAAGGAAGTTATTCTTGAGATTTAATCTAAATCTGCTATGCTGTAGTTTCAGCCCCCTTCCTGTTGTCCTGCTCTCTTTGACAAGAGATGACTTTATTTATTTAAAACCTTTTTTTTTATGGTAGCCCTTCAAGTATTTGAAGACAGTTATCATACTCCACCTTAACCTTCTCCTTTCCAAACTAAACATACCCACTTCTTTCAGCCTTTTTTCATACCACTTGCATTCCATCCCTTTGATCATCTTTGTCATTCAAATCTGGATCCTTTCCAGGTTTTCTGCATCCTTTCTATAGATTGGTGATCAAAATTGAACACAGTATTCCAGCTGAAGCCCACAGGTAGCTGAATAGAGTGATATTACCTCCCGTGACGTGAATGCTATACCTCTGTTAATGCAACCTAAAACTGCATTTCCTTTTTTTCGCATCAGCATCCCATTGCTGACACATACTGAGTTTGCAATCCACCACAACTCCCAAATCCTTCTCAGCAGTGCTGCTGCCAAGCCAGTTTTCCTTCGTTCCATATGTGTGCATTTGGTTTTACCTCCCCAAATGTAGCACCTTACATGTTTTTATAGGAATTTCATTTTGTTGTCTATAGCTCAATTCTCAAATTTATCAAGTTCCCCTGAAGTGTTGGCAGCACCTCCTACATATGTTTCATCTATGTTTGTACAGTATGTTCTCTCTTCCTAATCCAATTAATTAATAAAGATATTTAATACTGGACCCAGAACAGATCCCTACTTGAGATGTCTTTCCATTGGCCAGCATTCCTTTAATGGTTACTCTTTGTTTCCCATTGTTTAACCAATTCTGTTTTCACTTAATGGTAGTTCTGCTGAGCTCACGGTTCTCCAGTTTACTTATCAGAATGTCATGTGGGGCTGTGTCAAAAGCCTGGTTGAACCTCAGGTTTACTGTGTCCATAACTTTTCCCCCATCCACCACACCAGTTATCCTGGTAAAGAAATCAAGCAACCTGGTTTGGCATGATTGGTTCTTAGTATACCCTTGCTGGTTGCTATGGATTACCCATGCATCCTCCAGGCATTCACAGATTAGCTACTCTTTTGGAATGCTTCAGATATTGCTCTAGTAGCTTTCCAGGTAGGTAGGGTAGGCTGACTGATGTATACGACCCTTTCCTCCCTTTGTAATGTGCACATTAAGTTAGACCTTTCCTGTCATCCATGAGATTGCAAATATTATTGCCAATGGCTCTGAGATTTCTTCAGCTAATTCCTTCAGCACCGTGGAGTGGATAGCATCAGGCTCCGTTCACTTGAATTCATTCAAATTGGTCAGATATCTGACATGTTCTTTACTTATCTCAGTCTGCATCCCTTCCCCTTTATTGTCTATGGTACTTTGCTAATCATCTGTTTGCACATTATTTTTTGTGAGAAGTCTGAAAGTAGCTGCTGAGCACCTCCGTCTTCCTATCATCTTCCATTACCTGCTCACCTTCTTCTTTGAGCAGTGGATCTATTCTGTACCATCTCTGATCCTTCTTTTTTGTCTGACGTATTTAAAGAATCCCTTCTTGTTGCTAATGTTCCTTGCCAGCTGTAATTCATTCTTTGCCTAATTTTGTCTGTACATGCTCATGCTATTTTCATGTATACTTCCTTGACCCTTTCATTCCCTGGGTCAGGCCTGCCTTGTCAAATGTCACTGCTTGTTCAATCACCAGCCTTTTCCCCACAGTTCCTTAGCTGTGGTTAGTTAACACAAGAATCTAACCGGAGGCATATTTGCCCAGATTAGCATTTGAGTTGGAGTTTGGCTGGAACCTGAATGTTCTAAAGCTTAATACTTGTAGAATTTGAGATTTAGGGAAATGTGGTATCTAAACTTGTTGGTGTTAAGGATTTTTGTCAAATATGAAATCAAATTGCCATCTGTGATCTGAATACATGCTTTTAAATGCATTCTTAATCTCTCTAGATTTGTTAGGATAGGGTTTTCAAAATGAAGTATTTGTTACCATACTGTATTTGTTTTACAGTACTGCCTCAAATCCCCAATCTGTATGCAGCTTCATTATGGTAGGCATTGCACAAATACAGAAAGACACAATCTGTGCCATAGGCAGCATACAATACATGCAAACACAGCCACAATTGACAGCATTTTTTTAAATTTTGAGCACAGGTGTGCTTGGTGATTTGAATAATTCAAATATGTATGTGTAGACAACTTGTGCCCAAAGGATCATATAGTTATAGTCAAATGGCTGCCACTCATACTGTGCAATATCTAGGCATGTGACATCCATTGCTGATAATTATTTTGAGTACAAACTAATGCAAGTTTCCTCAGCAAACCTAGGGCATACTAACATAAATCTGTGGAATCTGACATTGCCTTAAGTGTGCCTGTATTTGGCATCACACATAGCTAGCACTGATGGTACAATGTACTTTCCAGTTCCAAAGTTTCATCAGTGGGTGGTGCCACAATAATAATTTGCTCTTCAAGAATGTCTCTCTTCTGATGATCTGAAAGTGTTTTTTCAAACTAATTAAACTTTTCAACACACCTGGCAGGCAGGAATTAGTGAACTCATCACACATGGATAACTGTAGGCAAAGCTAGGGTAAGTGACTAACGCAAGGCCAGGAAATGAGCCAGTAGCAGTACTAGGAAGAAAACTCAGTCATCCTGTTTCCCATCCTAATTCACAGATTTCATTTCCTTAATCATTCTAGCACACATGCAAGCAGTAGCTTCCCAGATTGAAAGAAAAAATTAAGTAAGTGTGCTCTAACTGAAATACATGAATTGCTTTGTTGATGGTGCCATACAGCTTATGTGTATGGTGGGAGATTTTCGTAAGCACCAGAAAGATTTAAGAGCACAAATCTCCTTGAAAGTCTCTCTCTCTTTCTATTAAGAATAGTGTTTGTATATTGGAAACAAGTTACAAGACTAGACTGCAGTCCTGAAAACCCTTAGGTAGGCAAGCAGAGTGACAATGTTAACCACTGCTGAAAAAAATGTTTAAAGCTATGTCCTACATTACTCTCTTACAATCAGAGTTTTACACTCCTTCATTCTTTTCAAAATGCTCAGGACATAAACACATCTTGTCATTTTGTTGCTTTGAATTAACTGTAACTATCCCAGAGAATTTAGTAATTATTGCTTCACTACCTTCAGGGGGACAAAACCCCACTTTGCAAGCCAGCAAGAACTCTCTTTTAAAGAACATGTACTATGCAATTTATAGATTTACAATGGGCTCATAGGAAAAGCACTAGGACATTATGGAACCTCTACATATTTCTCAACAGCAATGTGGATAGTGAATGGCCAGTTAAGCCCCAGTTCTGTGCTAGACTTTGCAGCATTACAGTGTGAGTACATTGTTGGTCCTTTACTTCTATTACTGTTAATAATTCAGGAGTAAAGCAAATGTTTGGAACTTCTTTGGCTGGCTACACAACTTAGCAATCTTCCGTTAAGGTACCAACTGGGCTGTCTCACAAAACATCTAGAGCTTACTCATGCTTAAACTAATACGAGTAGTGCTGGTCTTAAAAGGGGTGCATGAGAAATAGTTCTGGCTCATCAGACAATGTTTTCTGTCCCTGGTGGTTGTGGAGAGTTAGTTGCTAATGCTCCCACCCCAATGGCTGTAGAAAGCCAATTCTACTACCTGAGCATATGTAGAATGTAGGCACTGGCTGCTGTTGGTAGCGTAGGATATCCAGGAGGTCAGACTAGATCAGTGGTTTTCAAAAATTTTTCTTGGGCCAAGTTGAAAAAAATCATTTATGTCCCAACCCAACAATTACATTTTTGAGCAGTATAAACAAGGAGTCTGGTGGCACTTTTAAAGACTAACAAATTTATTTATTGCATGAGTTTTCATGGGAGAAAATCCCACTTTGTCAGATGCTTGAAGATTTTGTGAGCTCCCCATCTTCAAGCATCTGACAAAGTGGGATGTTCTCCCACGAAAGCTCATGCGATAAATAAATCTGTCAGTCTCTAAAAGTGCCACAGGACTCCTTGTTTGCTTTGCTGAACTAGATTAATACAGCTGCCCCTTTGAGCAATTCATTCCAGTCTTTTGGTGGCAGCAGTAGGAGGCACCATGACCCAGTACTGGGTCCCGACCTTATGTTTGAAAATCTCTGGACTAGATGATGTGGTGGTCCAATCCAACCTTAAACTCCATGACGGTATGCATGAAAGAGCCTGAGCAGTCTTGCTGAGAGAGCCCAGCATTAAAGCAGGAGTAAATATCTGAGCAGCTTCCTTCAGGTTATAGTGCTCCTAGTACATTATAAGAGCCATTGCTATGACTATAGAGTCCAGCTCCTCAGCTGGTACAAAGCAACATTATGGAATTAAAATATATGATGCTGTGCTGATTTATTCCAGTCATGGATCTAGCCATATGTATTTAATGCTGCACTTGTACATTTACTCTGCTTTTTGGGTCAGAGACAGTTAGTCATTTGTCAACTGCCTAGCTAGCACCATGGGGCCTGATCATTACTGGGGCTGCTCTGCACTACTGTAGTTCAAATAATCAGATAGCAGTAAGGCTCCTTTATGCTTCTCTTACATTGACTAATAGTACCTTATCATATTTGTGGTCCCACTGACTTGCTGTATTAGGTACCAGTAAATATAGGAATGCCTGAACTATTAGGAGTGTAAGGTCTTCAGAGCAGGGACTATCTTTTCTTATGTATTTGAACAACACCTTGCACAGTGGGGCATCTCACCATTACCACAGTTCAAGTAATAATTGATGAGTCTATAGTATTGCTAACCCTAGGAAAAATCCTTATTGTTTTACTATACCCCATTTTATATGGTAGCGTAAAGATAAAAATGGTAATTTATCTAATGTTATTCTGGTTACTACAGTATTAAATTACAATTTTAGCAATAATTTCCCTCATACCTGAGGCTCTTAGATCTCTAAAAGAGTGCTTATAGTTCTATAAATTGTAACAGAAACAATAAACCTTTCCTCTCTAAGTCATTTTTTCTCCGCCTCTACCCTAGTAACATTGTTTCTAGTGTCATCGGGTGTGTTCTTCTTTTGAGCCTGAAAATTATAAAATCAATCTGATAACTGCTTGGGTGCATGTTTAATTCATCTTGAATAATGTGCAATTTCTGCAATTGTCCTCAAGCTCTTAATGAAAACTCCAGATGCATTTAGCCCTTCATATCTTATGTGAAAAAGTACCTGTTGTCTTTATGCTTGCAGATATATGTCTTGGTTGAACTTAACTAACAGGTGTATGAAATTCTATATATTTCATGTGGTACATATGGTGCTAACATTTTAAAAATATAGCTCTTAATGTTTATGCCACACTTACAGTGACAGTGTAACAGGAGCTTAAATTTATAAAGGCAAACTCTGTTTGGTCAGCTGTTTAGCAGAAAATAATTCCATAGACATCTACTGTAAGTAAACTGGCATACAGTTTCTTTCCCTCACTACATTTTTTAGTTGATTCAAAGCCAACTTACCAGCTAAAAGTTAAAGCTTAGGAAGTTAATGGACTTTACTGTAAAAATCATATTCAGGGCTGAAATCTGGTGATGATTGTGTTCTTAAAGATACTAATACATATTATTTATACTAATTTGACACTGTAATGGAAAGCTCTGCATGAGTTACATTTTGAGTTGTTTTTCACTAAAATATTTGGAAATGTTAACAGTCAGCTTTCAGGTTACTATGTAGAATGTTTTCAAAATTATTGTGTGGAGTTTCTGACCTTATTTCTTCTTTAAAGAATTTCTTGCAAATCGATGTTCCGATGCAGGCATTGCATTTATCGAGTCCCAGGAAAGTCCGGCCAAAACTGTAGCTGGGTTTGATATGGGATACAGAAGAAGGAGATACTGTTGCTTGACTGCAGCTCAGGGTTAAAAACTGAAGCAGTGTCAATAAACCTAGAACACTACAGCAAAAGAAATACATCCAGTGCCCCATCTATGGTACTGCAAACTCTTGCTTTTTTATTGTTACCCTCCTTTACACTCTCTATCTGTTAGGTGATCTCAGTTTGCAACTGTGAGTCCGTAAGAACAGAAAGAAGGTCTAGTTCTGTGGCAGCCAGAAAGTGTCCCCATCCTGCCAGCTGGTTGGTGGTTCTATACGTTTACGTTCTGGGTGGGAAAGAATATGGTATGTGGGTGTGGAGGGTGAGGAAATGCATGGAGGATGCAGATAACTTGAGTTGCCATAGTTACCCTTCCTCTGCTTGGTGCAGCTGTCTCAGGCCTTGTCGGACCCACCCATCACCACACTTAGAAAACAACAACAAGAAGTAGTCATCTGCACGTTATGCACAAATGAAGGATATCCTGTTGTGGCAGCCCAGGGCATACAAAGGACACTTAAATTGGAACCACCTCAGTGCACAACGGTGCAACAGAGGCATAAATTTTAACACGAATAAAAAAAATTAGATGTTATTTTTTGCTTTTTGAGTTTGTACATATAGAAAAGGCACAAAGCAAAGGCCTTTGCAGAGCTAGACTCTGTAATTCCAAAGGGGGTAGCCATGTTAGGCTAGTTCCTTGAAACAAGCAAGGATTTTGGTGGCACTTTTAAACACTAACAGATTTATTTATTGCATGAACTGTCATGGGAGAAAAATCCCTCTTTGTCAGATGCTTCTAAGATTCTCTCCCATGAAAGCTCATGTGATGAATAACTTTGTTAGTCTTTAAAGGTTCCACTAGACTCCTTGTTTGTTTTGCTAGATTGTGTAGTTACTTACAATCCACTCTGCGTATGTTTCCTCTTCTAACAGTAGAACTTAAATGGTTGTTGAACAGAGGAATTGCTGTTTTATTGCTTCAGTAATTGTGTGGTTTTTGAAAGATTACCACCTGATGATTTTCTAACTGTCCTAGAAGCAAATATTTTGGGGCAAATGGGATAAGTGATTATGAAAATCTTATCCATCTGAGGGAAAAATTGGACATGAGCCTAAGGATTTGCATTTTTTCCTTTACTCAGGGAAAGGTAAAATTCACTCGTGTCATCCTTCCTCAGATAGAAAAGCTGTTGTTAGTAAATATTGCAGCAGTACATGGTACGACTGCCATTGTTAAATTACATGTGATAACAGGAATTCATATCTTTCAAGTACCCTAAGCACAAATTTATCATCTTGGCACCCGTGGAAGAGAAGTAATTACTCCTGCAGAGCACTGCCCTTCCCAAATGCAAAAAAAAACACCAAACCCCAGGAGCCTTACAGGCTATTCTGAAAGTCAACAACTTCAGGCTGTTTTAAACTAGGGGTGTGGAGTGTGTTCCATACTGGAGGAGCCCTTGCTGTCAGGAATCCTACATCCATTATATCACAGTGATTGTGCCTTGAGCATCATTTGACCCTCCTGCTTTCCATAGCTCAAGATCTGTGGCAGATAAATGTTCTTCATTTAATCTGTGAATTGGAAATGAAGGTGCATAGCAGCAACAGAAACATCCTCCAACTCTTCAGAAACAGCTTGCACATAAGGATGTGTAACCTCTCCTGTCTACAGGCCCAGCATGGGGGTGTGCAAAATAGAGCAATTCTGCCTTGTGGCCTTTACACAGGTTTGGGAAACTAGGCCTGAGACTCCTCTGTGCGCTCTGCATTGCATATTAGTGTGTGTTAACTCAGACCAGACCAACTCAGACTGATCACCAGGAACAAGGTTTTATTCTGAAAGAAACATATAGTACCATTACAGTCCATCAGCCGCCTCTCTGCTTGTTTGCCACATGCTCCTAGCCTCAGCCAGTGCAAACGCTCTCTGCAGGGGAGGGCAGGAGTGCTTCCTAGGAAGAGCCAGGAAGTTTCTCTCAGTATGCTGGAGTTTGTAGTGCAGCACTTGTAGTTCTCACTACTGATATTGAAGCACCATGTACCTTGGACTACAGAAGAAGAAACAGGTTCAGAGGAATAAAGGAAGTTGTCTGACTGTACCACAATCCTCCTCCCTTCCAAACAGGAGCAAACACCCCATCCTTTAATCAGATCAATTTACTGTATTTCTAGGGAACCCACTTGTTTTTGAGGCTGGTTCATGCAGTTCTCTTCCAAGGTCAAAACTTGCTACAACAATATTGCAGATGACCGGGTTGCTGGGCAACAGAACATTCATCTGGTGGGCTGCAAGGTTGCTGCATCTCCTGCAACATATTTGTATAGTAAAAAAATAAGCTGAAGTGTTGCTCTTAGGTGGTGAGATGCTGCTCTAGGCCCACTGCCCCCCACGTGCACCCACCCATTGCCCCCTTTACCACCTGGGCCTTGCTCCCTGAATGGCTGCTGCAAGGTCTTGGGAGATAAAAGGGCAGACCTATTGCACACAATGTAGGTCAGGGGTAGGGTTGCTACTGGTCCCTGCAGCATGGCCACATGCTTCGCCTCTTCAACAGACCAGGGCAGAGTCCTTGTGCTCTTAAATACCCTGTGCTCCTTTATTTACAGTGCTTCTGTGCAGATACCTTTCTTCCCAACCATCTATAAACTGGCCCAGCTCCAGCCCCACCTTTTCTGGGCAGGCTTGGGACCTCAGGACATTCAGGGTTGTTCCCCTGCCTCTGGCTCCTTCAGGCAGTGTCTGAAAGCTCCCTGTGCTTGAGCCACCCATCCTCAGAAGCAGGCTTTAGCTTTCTCTGGGCAGCCACTCAGGTGCTGCTGATTCCCTCCTTACCCCAGGACTTTGATTCAGGCACTTCAGCATGGCCTGCTGCTGCCCATTAACCCCTTAGGCAGGGTGCCTTAAGTCTGTTTCTCTGTAGTTCAGTCACTTGGTAAGGAGTAGCCAAAGCAGAGGACAGGAGTTTAGCACCCTCCATTCTGTCACAGTCCCTTATTAAAGGAGCTGCCCTTATTTTTTCCTGTGTCTACAAGATAGATAGTTGGTGACTGCTGCAAAAAGCAGCAAGAAATACCCATGGCAAATGTAGGTAAGTGCAGCTTATCATTAACAATAATAATGATGCTAATGTCAGGAAGAGGACAAGGGTGCTAAGAAAACAATTCCTTATTTTTTAAGTACAGTGTTGGCAGCCCAGCTGCCTGGCACAATTAATCTAAAGTGTTTCCAGTAATAATCAGATCCAAGACAGTGAAGTGCTACCAAGTGACCTTAGCATCAGACTGCTTCACACTTCAATCCTGATTAAGGCATGATGTATAGATTAATCACTGCAACTGCTTGACAACTTTTTTTTGTGTTTGTCAGTGAAAAATGGCTTTTGTAATGCTATGAAAATCAGAACATTTTGAATGAGAAACATCTTAATGAAAATTTCTTATTTAAAAATTTCTAATTTTTACTGTGATTGTAAAGGAAAAAAATGAAGCAAACTAAATTTGTTCCAAGTTGCACTGAAATTTTAAAAAAAATTGTTTTACACTTCTCCATTCCCCCACATATTTCTTTCCACTTTTTTCCCCATAAAAAGGATGGGAAAGGATGGAAGAGGGTGAGGAGGGGAAAACAAAACAGAAAGCAAAAAGGAAAAGAGAGAGGGAGTGGAGGAGAAGCCCGAAAATGAAAAGCCTGCAGTTGGAAAATCAGACACATCCACAAAAAGTTTTCAACAGAACAAAAATTCTTCATTTAATTTGAAAATTTTTGCAGGAAATAATTCCCATTTTTGAACATTCCTTGATGATGATAACCTGCAGGATACAAAATAATAATGCTTGCTGACACTCTACAACCTGTCTTTCCTTCTTCATCTTATCTTGCCACCCGCCTGCTGCTGGTGCTGATGTGGAAACCAACTGCTTTGAAATTCTCTGCTCACTGCTGTAAGGCAGCTAAAGAAAGAAGTCAAATGCTGGGAGCACTGGGGCCAGTAAAGGCCAATTTTAGTCTGCAAAAGACTGAAACACAGTGGTATAAAAGGCCACCAAATACTATCAGCTACTGTTTTGGCTGCAGCTTTTAAAGAGATCCCGCCAAGAAGCTTAGGATGGAACAGGATCCTGTGCTTGCATACGTCAGTGCCCGTAGATTGAGCCCAGGGGAGGAGACAGTGGAAAAGGATAGTGAAAAGAAAGTTGGCAGAACATCAGACAGCTGTTCTAGCAACTGGGTGTCAATGCAATCAATCATGTCTCATGCACACTGTAACTAGCAGATCTTGCACAAGCCATATACAGTAAGAGGCAGAGAGAGAATATATTGAAAGAAAAACTCAGTTTAGCATTTAGGAAAATTAGCGATACTGGGGGCAAAATTGACTGTTCACAAACAACTGCATGTATTCTAATAAACCCAACAGACATGCAACAGAGCAGTTTGTTCATAATATTTATAGATATTTTATAAGTATATATGAGCACAGTTGAAAAAACATGGATTAATTCATTAAACAGTGTTATGGCGAATCAACTAACAAGTCACTGGTGCGTGCGTGTGTGCGTGTATAAACCTCCTTCACAATAAAACATGAAGCATTTTCACTGCATACTATTCTAGAGGAAAAGATATTTTCACAATATTTTTCTTGGCGCTACAGAATCAACTCTGTGATCTATGATTTCATAGGATTAAAAAGAAAAAATTGTGGGTTTGGTTTTTTGGCATTGGAATTTAAGATTTTATTTCAAATTCATCCTTAAGGCAAATGGAGGGCAAAAGAAATGGGCTCCTCTAATGTGAAAACAGAGCAGTTGGGGAGGCCTCATGAGTTCATGTTGGTGCAGAACCAGAGTCAATATACACTTTTATCTAGTGTAAATAAAAATATGGTCATGAAATTTGGCTTATAATAATTGGATGTGGAAATGTATGTGGATATAAAATACATCCATTTTCTTTTATATTTTGATCTCTCTCAAAACCTGAGGTCTAGTCTCCTCTCTGAATGTATTCCTTAGTCACTGAGATCTTTGCAAGAAAGCTAAGGCAAAACATTTAATCATGTACTTGAAGTTAAGCAGGTGCCTAAGTGACATTGGCTTTAGTCAGGGACTTATACACATGCTAACATGCATTGATTTGCTAAAGCAGGCCCCAAAATATCTAGACCAAGATTTCAGGAAAAAAAAAAAAAAGAGAGAGAGAGAGAAGAAAACCATAACCTAAAGTTAGGCTTCTATATTCAAGAACTGAAATTAAAATTAGACCAAAGTTTAACTGCCAGAGGCTATAACACAAGAGGCTAGACTAGTATGTGCCACAGGCAGAGAACAGGAGAGACCAAGATACACCACTGCGCGAGGCAGCAGTTAGGGTGTCAGGGAAATAAGGAAGTGAGACATGCCCAGAAAATCCTGGCAAGGGACCCACCCTCTGCAGAGGAAGGTGATCACTGCCTATTTGGCATGGGGCAAATTTCGTGCCTGACCCCACATACAGAGAACCTGCGCTATGAGGTTTTTTGGAACTGCGGTACTATTATTCCCACCAGGAGGTTATGCATGGAGGTGAAGTCCTGGCCTCACTGAAGTCAGAGACAAAACACACAAATCAGTGCTATTAGGTTTCCACCCAGATTATTCTAGGTCTCCGCAATCCCTTATCAAGCCATGTGGAAGACTTGCATGTGTGTGACACTCTTTCTTACAGCTTTCCTGCTCTCTGTAGCCAGTTCTAATTGCCGTGAAGTGACAAGTAGCCATTTGACTTTCTCAACAGAAGGAAAATGATGTAATATTTAGGATGTCATGGGGGTGGTGGTGTGTGTTAGGATGACTACTAGTGACAGAAGGGATTTGGCAGGTAAGGTAAGTGATGTTTTTGGTGGCAGTGAGAGATCTGCTGATGGGTTCTTCAGCTCAGTTTTCAAGAAAGCCATTTAAAATTCTGATTTATCAAAGAATTAAACATTTTTATTGCAATTTATGTTTCCAGCTGTCAGGTTGCCTTACTGTGCCTCAGGCCTACCATAACAACAGCAATATCTGGTTAGCATCATGACTCATGGTTAAGCAGCCTGGCTTTGCCATCAAAAGACATGACAGTATGTTTTTAAATTTTATTTATATTGTAATTTTTTTTCTGAAGTAGCCTTCCTGTGAAATGTAGCATAAGTGAAATATCTGGTGGTTCACTATGGTAAAATGTTTCTATTGGCTGTTCTTTGACAAGTTTGCATAGTTCACCCCTGGTTCCACCAGTTCATGAGTAATATTGTCTTCTGCCAATAAAAACTTAATATGCCCTGCATATGCTAAACAGTCTGTTCTGAAGCACTGACAACCTGTGGCAGGTGCTCTGTAAATCAATAAATACATTAGAAAAACCACACATGTACCCAAATCTTAATTTGAATAGGTTTTCAGCCAAAATTTCATGGATATTTGACCCAGGATGAGTAATTTTCCAAATACCTATTGAAAGCCAAATAGGAAGAGGTGGCATTTCCTTCTGCTGAGCTACTTTACAGCATGGGCAGATTGCTTATGATTTATGTCTTGATCCTCATAATTAATTTATTCCAGGAAAACAAAATCCTACCCCTTTCTTGTGTCACTCTCTTTACCCATCTTTCCTTCCACCTCTGCTCTCTGTTGCTATCTCTGTTCTCCTTCTTCCCACTGGGAAGTGCCCTAACAGCACAAGAACCTGAACCTTTGGCTATCATCAATAGGAGTAATTACAGAAGTGAAATGAGGGTCCCACCTACATGGACTCCATTGTAGGACTGGGTCCTTTAGAAGGCATGTGACTGACCAACTCCAGAACACACTGGCTTCTCATAGTCCTCGATCCCAGTGGGGATCAGATGGTAGAACATAGGGGTTGGTCCTTGTTTTCACTCTCAGCAGCTTTTTGTTGCTCTTGGCAGAAATAAGAACTGGAAAATGAAACTAAAGTAAGGGTTAATTAAAAAAAATCATATTTGAAAATCTTTTCCTTGTTTTTACTGATCTTATATTGATTTCCATGGAAATGGAAGCAGAACAAGCCAAACAGCAGTGTGGCCAATTTCAGTCACTGACTTCCAGGTCTTGCTTCTCCAGAGATGCCAAATCAGCAAAAACAAGGCAACTGGTTTAAAATGCTACTGTTTTAGAAGGTTGTCCTTATGTAACCTCCATCAGAAAGTCTGTAGCTAGGAATGGCCAGCCAGCAAGTGCCAGCAACATCTCTCACTGGCTGTTTTCAGCCTTTGGCAATCTGCAAAAACCGGATTTATAAGCCAGCTGCAAATTTAAGGAGCCTTTTGTAATAGCCCAGTGTTGCCAAAATCATGAAGCTGCCCCTGCCGCAAAGATCATAAGGTTTTTTTATTATTATTATTATTATTATTATTATTATTATTATTACTATTATTATTATAATACTGTGTTTTTTCAGACAAAGTGTATGAATGACCATTAGTGTTGCCCATGATCCCCAATACATTGTATAAGAGGGTTTTGGCCCCCTCTGCAGGAGCTCTTACATCCGCTTTGCCTATCCCACTGCCCAGCCATTAATTTTGTCCGCCAAGTCTCCTTCAGTTTTCCCGATCCAGCATGGCATCCCCATTCAGTTCAGGTACTTCCAGTCTCCATTAGCCTTGCCTCAAGTTAGCCTCCACCCAGCCTCACCTTTGCTTCTCCTGCGCTGCTTCACCATCCTCCCCCAGCCTTGTGTGAGAGCCCCAGTGCAGTTCCCTCATTCCATTTTAGCTTTGTAGGAGGGTCCAAGGACTCTTCAGCTCCCATTGTCCACTTCCCAGGCTGGGAGCTGCAGGGTGATGAGCAGAAGCATCATCCTGTCTGTTTCTCACAGGAGGAGGGAGCAGAGCTGTGTTGAGCTGCTGGGTTCGTCGACTTCTCCATCCTTGCTGTGAGAACGGCAAGCAGAGGGGAGAATTTCTGCTGGCTTTCAATGGGGCTGAGCCTTGCAAGAGGGGCGTCTCACAGCAGGGTGGGACGAATTCCCAAACCTTGTGACTTCCAGTCACTCCTCGGGAGCATCCCCTTCCCTGACACTGTGTGTTCCTCTTTGTGGAAAGGGAAGGGCCCATTTTATTAGCTTGGATGAGCACAGTGATTTTTTGAAGGGACAGTTGGCTAACACATTGTGATGTGTTCAGTCACACTGCTTACTTGCCTATTATAAATCTTGGTTACATCTGTACTAAAGCTGGTTGAAAAACTTGCAGAGTGGGGAAGCCAGGATGATTTTTCAATATTCCCCTTCCCCTTTTCTTTTTCCCAAAGTTTGTGATCAAAACCATTCTGAATTTTTTAATTAGCTAGCTCTGCTATGGGTAGGAAAATATAGGAAAACATTAGCAAAAGAAATCCTAAACAATTTTTTCTTTTAACTTCAAAATTGGAAATTCCATCAAAATCTGATTTCTGACCAGTTCCAATAGAAACCTATTTTAAAGAGGGCCCAGCTTTCCCTCAGCCATGGGAACACTGACTGGAGGGTGGAGGGAGTAGATATTGCTGTGGGAGATGCTCATGGGGGCAAAAAGGAATTTATTTATTTATTTATTTATGTGGGAACATGTATGTGAAGGCAGAGGTGCAATTCCTTCGGTACTGAATATCTTTCTGAGCAGCTCACTGGTTGGACCATTTCCAGAGTTCTGCCAGTTACAGCATGCTCCTCTAGCACTTCTCTAACTGGCTAGAAACCTTTGTACCACCTCCACCTCCTGACAGAGGATCACATCTCAAGTTCCCTGCATGCCCTTTTCTAGCAAATGTAGCACTGGACACTAGCAGCACCAGAGATTTAAAAAAAAAACAAAAACAAAAAAAAAACTGGAAACTGCTGGCATGAGTGATAAAAATAAATGTCATAACAAATAAGCCTTGAAACTTCATCTGCATTATTCCTGTTTTCTTTTAGATAACACAAGTCCTGATCCTACAAAGTTTTACACACATGGTTAATTTGATGCACTGTGGGTAGTCTCCTTGACTTTAATGACATTACTCACAGGGTATCCAAGTTAAACATGTGTGCAGTCATAAGAAATATACCCATTTTATAGATGACCTCCTGTTGCCATTCTTTAGGGAGAGGTCCCCAAACCATTATAACCTATATGAAAAAGCACAAAAAGCTCCTTTAAATTTCTTTTGGCCACATGAAAATGGTTTAAAATTCAGGGACTTTGATCTTTTTGCATTAATAGACTTTTGCTGATTAATTTTTAACTGTATTGGAAGACTTCCATTTTTGCTTTATGTGAGAATTCCCATACAGCCTTAACGATGGTGCCTGTGTAAAATTTTCCAGTGGAGAGACTTAATTTCTATTGGAACTAAAGTAAAATAATGTTTCAAGAAAGCAACAGCATGAATTTTAAAGACGGTTGAGGGACCCACCACTCCCCCAAATATGTTTCTAATTAAAAAGCCTGTGTAGTCTCCGCCTCTCCATTATAGAATATGTCAAATAATTTAGGCTTGTAACTATGTCTTGGGCCTTCTCTGTTCTTAACTTATGGGGGGAAAAAAGCATTTTGGTAAGTTTAGATACAGTTTGATATTGAATAGTTAAATTATAGAGGAAGTTAAAGAGGTGCTATCAGCCAAACTTTTCAGTAAACAGCTCCTAGCACCATAGCATGACTTAAGGGAACATGGGAGCAAATGACATGATTTAGCTATATGCTTTTATGCAGGGCTGTCCCTAAGGGGGTGTGGGGCCCTGGGCAAATGGGGTCTCCACGGCCCCCCCCTGCATTGGGGGCAGGGCTGGCTGGCACAGGAGAGGGGCAGACCCTTGCGCTGCCCCCTTCCATGCTGGGGAACAGGAGAGTGGCCAAAAGGGCGGTCCAGTGCAGTGCTGCTGGTCTGGCCATCCCCTCCCTGCCATGTGCACTGCTCTGGGCTCTGTGCTGGAGCAGGGGGGAGCGGGTGGGAGGCTGCCTGGATGGGACAGGATGGGGGGCAGCAATACTGGCTCCGTGCTGCCTCCCACCCCCTACCTGCTGCGCCGGCACAGAGCCCAGAGGAGCGCACGTGGCGAGGGGCGGGGCTGGCCGGACTGGCAGAGCTGCACTGAGCTGCCTTTTTGGCCACTCGCACAGTCCCTGGCCTGAGGGGGGCAGTGGTGCGGCCATGAGGGGCCCTGGGTGGTCGCCCTACCCTAGGGATGGCCCTGCTTTTATGGCAAAGTCTGACTTGTGGGCCTCACAGCAAAACTACAAGCTTGCACATGCTGAGAGTTTCTCAACTTCTGCAAAGCAGCCTAGAAGATTTTGCTTCATTAGGGCATTCAGTGGGGTGCTGGCAAGCATGGACTTTCTACTGTGTTAGTGGCCTTATTGTGTATCAATGTACTGTACATATAATCCCATTGACATCAGTGGGATTTGTACAGAGGAATACAGGGCATAGTCTGACAGCAAGATAGCTATTATTAAAAGTGTGTGTAAGCTAACAAGTGGGCTGAACCTCACTCTTTCCTTCAGATCAAATTTAGAACCACATAACTCTTTTCTAATCTTCAGATGCAACCAGCCCCA
Source organism: Podocnemis expansa (assembly GCA_007922195.1). NCBI lineage: Eukaryota > Metazoa > Chordata > Testudines > Podocnemididae > Podocnemis > Podocnemis expansa. The sequence continues at coordinate 53,574,926 of ML681989.1, forward strand.
CCTGTGTTGGTCTTCTTGTGAGCAGGGCTGGCCCAATGGTTTTTGGTGCCCTAGGCAAATTATGACTTTGGCATCCTCCTTTATCTATTCAATATAGAGAAAAATTATACTATTTTTTTTAAATAGGGAAAAGAAATTCATTTGCATCTAATCTGGCACCCTTTAAAGCCCAGCACCTTACATGACTGCCTAGTTTGTGTATAGGGACAGGCCAGCCCTGCTTGTGAGGGCTGCTGATAACTGTTGTGGCTGATATGTGGTCTAGTCAAGCTTAGCATGCTGTCAGGTTTCCCAGAAGACCACAGTGGAGAAGGAAGAGGTGCCTTCTATTAGACAGGTTCCTGGTCTGGGAGTTTATAGACCTGGGTTCTATTCTGGGCTCTGCAATGGATCCATTGTGTGATCTGCAATGCTGTCAGAGTCTAGGGGACTGTTTATGATCATCTTTCATATTAATATTTCATATTTGCAATAATTCATATGTGATATGCCATGTTTCGTACCAACAGAAATCTGCCAGGAATGATTATATAGTATATATGTAGCTGTCATGTCTGTATTAGAAATTAGGAATAAATGCGTTTTATGTGTGTTTCAAGTTATTAGATTTTAAGGCATTCACAGACTGAGTGGCTATAAAACCATTGTCCTCTTAACTGCCCGTTAAGGAAGCTCCCAGCTACAGTGGGTCTAGGAAGAAACCTGTTTGATGAGTCACCCAGAATGACCATGTGACTTAACTCCATTTTGATTTGGCAAGGACTCTGAGAGCAAGGGGAAACCCAGAGGTGATAAAAGGCAGAGGTCCCTCTCCATTTTGTCTTCAGTCTGTCTGCAACCAACACCCTCCTCTGGAATTATTCTTCTGGGACTGAACAAAGGACTAAGACGCACCCAGCTGCTCGGTGCATACCAGAAGAATTGGACTAACCTGCAAAGTACAGATTCTTCAAGGACTTGCTTTCCATGGACTCTAAATCATTTGCAAGTATGTGTATCGCTTTGACCCTTTAACATCTCTCATGTTTTGTCTGTTTTCTTTTTATATTAGATGTTTAGTTGTAGTTACTAAAGGATCGGCTGGCAGTGTGGTATTTTGGGTATGATCCAAGTCTATATAGTTCTGGGTGATGTGGCTGGCCCTTTTGGGTTAGGAGAACCTATTTCTTTAAGAGACTCAGTGGCTAGTTGGGGAGCAAAGAAGCTGATGTGCAATAAAAGGGGCAGTTTCTATTTCATTATGCTTGGTGATGACCAGAGTGGGAATTCAGAAGCATGTTTTGTTACTGACTGGAAGACTGGTTTAAGTACCACCCATCAGTGGTTTGGGGGTTTGGCCCCTGGTTTTGCAGCTTGCCCTGATTTTGGCACATTCAGAAGGTTATCCCAGGAGTCTGGGTCACATGACCTTGGGTCAGTCATTTAATCTTTCCATTCACCTCTTACCTCCTGCACTTTGTCTTTTTTATTTCAGCAGAAAGCTCTGTAGTACAAGAATTTTCTTTTACATGTGCTTCTGCAGCACCTTGCATAATTGATCTGTAAGCCAGGCTGAGACTCCTCAGTAATAATGTAATACAAATGAATAATAATAAAACAAAATAAGACGAATCTGTCAGAGGAAGCTGCATGAGTGCTGTGTCCAAATCAACCTTGACTGAAATTTGAGCTTCATGCAGGACAGCTTCAGTTCACTGAAAATTGCCTGGCAGAAAGAACGTTAGTTTTTATGATTATCTCCCCCCTCTCCCCCACCAACCCTCTCCTCCCCATTTGGGCACTAGGAGATTTTTTTCAGACTATGGTTGAGGTGCATTTTGTATATTAGCCTTACTGGACTGGTCACAGGCTGAAAGGATCACGTGGCATTTTTTCTGTATCTCTGACTGGATGAAGCTATCCCACGTATGGCTATGTGGCAGGGAGGACTGCACGGTAGTGCTTCTTGTTAGTTCAGATGTGGTACTGCAGTCTTAGACTGTAAGTTTCAGCAATCTGCCTGGAGCACAGTAGCTTTGGTTGTGAGCTTGACTTTTATTTCTAAATAGCTACATGACCAAATCAACTCAGAATTTCACCCTCTGCATCTTTTAATAAAGGGGGAAAAACCCCTTAAAGGCAAGTACTTAATTTCAGTCTTTGAAGGCAAGGCCACATGATAAGTGGGCTGTCTTTGAGGAGCACCTCCACTGTCCCTGTTTTACTCAGCTCTGTTCCTGAGAAGTAGGCAAGTTTGTTTAACTGCCCTGCTGGGTCCTGATTGGTTAATCTCTCCTCCTGGCCCTTCAAGGCCTCTGAAGACTAAGTTTTGTTGATAGCTTGGCCTGAGTGGGTTTTCCCGGGGGGGGGGGGGGTGCCAGGATGTGATGCTTCCAGCAGGAGGCAGAGGAGGTGTGACAGATCCCATCACAGTCTGGTATTATCAACCTGCCTGGTATTTAATTTTAATTATATGTACTAATGATTTTAATTCTAGCTTTTTCTGCTTCAGAAATCAAAGACCATGCTTTTCATAGCACAGATGGAGTTGAAAATACCATAATCACAGAAGAGGATATGTTGTTCATATGTAGAGAAATTAGGCTTTTTCCAGGAAGCTGTTAAATGCATTAGTTAGCATTTACAAAGAAAAGAGATGATTAGAAAATACCCAGAGACTACCTTTTGGCCTTCCTTCTTTAAATGAAACAGAATATGTGAAGCAGTGCGTAAATATGAGAATTCATTTGTTATATCTTTCTCAGCAAAGAAAACTGAAGAACCATTGACAGGGAAAAGAGTTTATTCTCACCCTATCTTCTATAATACAGTGTTGTATTGTGGCTGTGAGAGAGTACAAGCAGAGTTTGAATATAAGAATAAAAATTGCACGAGCCCCACAAGGGGTTAAAGTAAGGAGGAACGCACCAGAACGTTGTTCCAAGGCCCACAACTTTTAGGGGCCAGAGTTCCAGGGCCCCTAAAAATAGAATAAGGGGGTGGAACGCAGCGTTCTGGTGCGCTCCCCCTTATTTTAACCTCCACCTCCTTGTGCTTCCCCTTTGGGCTCTCAGACTCGCTGAGCAGCAGCGCAGCCAATAGCAGTGATTGCGAGGCAGTGGAGGGTGCATGGCATGGGGCTGCCAGGGCTGCTTTCCCCGCTATTTGGGGAGTCTGAGACTCTGAAGGGGAAGCTCAAGGTGCTGCACCAGCAGGAGGTGGTGAACATGATGAGCCAGAGATGAGGGGTGGGAATGGAGGGGTCTGGAGCAGCACAAGTTGCTGGAGCAAGGGGTTGGAATGGGGGGGCTGGGGAGGGATAGCGGGAGTTAGGAGGGCTGGGAAGGGGTGAATAGGGGCATGGGGACAAGGAGGCTAGGTAGGAGCTGGGGGGGGCTGGGTAGTAGTGGAGGGGACTATGAAGGGCTAGAGTGGGGGCTAAGGACGGAGGGGGCTGGAGCAGTATGGCGGAGGTTTTGGGCTGGAGGGGGTGGAGTTGGGGAATGGGGACAAGGGGACTGAAGGGGGCTGGGAAGTGTGGAGGGGATTGGGGGGCTATAGGGGGTGGAGTGGAGGAATGGGGACAAGGGGGTTGGGGAAGTGTGGAGTGGGGGGCAAGTGAAGACTGGGGGTGGGGGCACAAAGCTTAGGGAAAGGGGATGGGGACTGAGGAGGACATGGGGAAAGGGGTATGATGTAAGCGCTAGTGGACAAGGTTGGGGTGATGTGGATTTGAGGCTGTGCTTTGTGAGGAAAGAGCTAGTGGGGTTCAAGGAGTTTTTTTTTTTTTGCACTTGTTTTAAAACTGGGGACTGCACATGAATGAAGGGGGCCCAGAAATTAGGAGGGTTCTGGGCCCCCTGTCAAATTATACCTTAACCACTGAGTTAGAAAAAGCATTACGGTATGCTGAACTGGAAGAAAACATGTGTTTAATATATTTTAATGTGTTTGGATTTTTTCTTATTACAACCACAGTTCTTAATTTTTCTCTATTTATCTGTACATTTTATTGTTTGTTTTTTTTAAAAGAAACAATTAGTTTTATAGAGTGCTTCAGAACATAACATGCACCTGGTCTACTTAATTAATTTTACTTTAGATTTTAAAATTAATTAGATCCACCCAGTTAGAGCTAACTAATAATATGTAATATGTAAGAAAAACATGACCTTAATTACAGTTTTACAGGTTGTATTCTGAGACTGAAGGCTAGCAAATTCTTCACTTATGTAGTTGTAAGTCTAGGATTTTCATTACGATGCTCTCCATTAAGGCAAGGCTCTATATTCAGGGCTGCCCCATCACTGAGAGTGATGGCTTTTAATTCTGCTTATCCTCGACTGTTATACCTCAGCATTCATAGCCATCAGCTTAGGTGAAATGAAGAGTGGTGCCCACATTTGCAAAAGTGGATTTCAGGTAGTGACTTTCCAACTGCTGTACTAGGTTAACTGGTGAATTGGACATTTTTTTTTCTTTTTGCCAAGGAACAAAACTTATCGAAGTCATCTTCAAAACTTGCTGCAAGATCAGCTGGACAGAAAGAACAGAGGTGAGCTTACAGAGATGTTCCCCATAGCTAGCTTTTTCACACAGCTCCTTTCAAAGATAATCTGTCCTTATGTTAAATTAATTCATGATAGAGCCTATCCTGAATTTTCACAGAAACCTTTCATACAGGACTTTATGGAAGGGCTATTTGTGATCATTCCAAGTGCGCTCAGTTCATTTACGGGAACCTTCTGAGAATGTATTTCTTAATATGTCTGCTTAGTGTTTCTGTTGTGAGACAGAAGGGTAGAGGGTCAGTCGGAGAGTGCTAGAAGGAAGCTATATAAGTTGTAGAGTGATCCAGACCTTGTTCTCCATGAACTGAGAGGTTAATTAGCAGCACCTGAGGTCGGTTAAGACCCCTGCTCCAACCAGGCAGCTGTAGAGCGGAAGGAGAGCTGGTGAGGGAGTTGGAGGAGTGCAGTGACTGACTGGAAATACAAAAGATCAGGGGCAAGGAGAACGCACTGGCTGGCCTTCCAAACCCCAGAAGCTGAAAGGAGAGTGGAGAGGAAGCCCATGAGAACATAGCAGCTGGGAGCACTGGTAGCAGCAGGGCTGGATCATCGCAGTGCCTGTAGGGGCTGAAGCCCCAGGCCCTGGACTAAAGAGGGGCCCTAGCCTTCAGCCCCTAAGGCCCCTGCATGATCCAGCCCCAGCTGCCCTGGTTAGTCTGGCACAGAGCTGGCTGGGTCTGGAGGGCACTGGGAGAGCCCTGCCAGTCTGGGGAGGTGTGTGGAGCCAGAGGTGAGGCCAGCTGGTCTGCCCCCTGGTGCATGTTCGCTGTGCTTTGGAGCTGGGGCTGGCTGATGTGCAGCGTGGCCCGGTGGGGGGACCGCACTGGAAGCCACCACGGAGCAGCCAGTCCAGCCCCAGGGGCAGGCAGACCAGCTGGTGGGGAGCACAGTGGAGAGTGGTCTCTGGCCCCAGGGCTCCTCTCCAGTGTCAGTATGCTTGCAGTCATGAGGGGATGGGGCCCCAGGTGGGGAGGCCAAACTGGTGGAGGGATGGGAGGCCACAGCAGTGGGCAGCCCGGGCTCCTTTAATCCAGCTTGGGGTAGCAGTGCATAGCTGCTACTATTAGGGCTTCTGGGCTGGGATCTGGAGCAGTTGTTGAGCCTGAGTCCTTTCCCTGCCATTCTTTGCCACAAAGGCATTAGTGGATTGCCAGCCCTTGGAAATAGGGTCCATGTAGTGCAGGGTTTTCAAACCATGGGTTGGGACCAATGTTCCTGCTAAGCTGATGATGCAGCTAAGCAAGTTATGATGTTTGCTGAGCGACAATTTGTGAGGCATGGTACCACATGTGCAACAATTTTTTGGTGCCAGAAGCATCAGAATGCCAAGGTACTTTAATTCAAAAGAAATGCATAAATGTTGCCTTTTTGTTCAAACTTTAGTAGATTAATTAAAACTACAGTATTTCAGTTTAACATTTTCATTAAACAAATGTGAAGTGATGCCACTTGCTCCCTATCTAGCCTTTACCATCGTCTACACCTTAGTTTTTGTCACCTGGCTTTGTCACAGTTCCAGAATACATATACAGAACCAAGGTCAACCTTGGAATTCCACTCATACAAGGTGAACATTAAAAATACTCATATGGATTAAAGATGGGGAGAATTCCCTGAAACTTGGTACACATTTTATGCAGCTTTTGTGAAATGATATATTTAAGAATTATTATAGTAATACAGACTCTTTTTGTTGATGGTAGTGTATAGAAATGCACTCAGCAAATCAAAGATCAAAATTTACTGATTCATGGGAATGTTGGTTCCTATCTTACTGGTAGCAGAATATCTGGAAATCATTTGTAACTCCCCTAATAACTAGTTTAATGGATTGTGACATTGAAAATCTTGACTGTGGGTTCTCCCCTACATTTTGTGACATAACAAATGGAATTTTATGTGTTTCCAAAGATTTTAGGGAATAGTAAGCCCCCCCCCCAAAATAAACAGAAGTCCACTTGCTGTTTATTTGAAATTCTAGAATAATTAGCTAGTGATAAATAAACACAAAGCATGAAATGAAAATCTGAGGTTTCAAAACACTTGTCATTGTCATCAGACACCTACAGAACTAGTATAACACTTCTGTTCATTCTCCACTTGAACAGCACTAGTCTGTTCCATCTAACCCTTTAATAAATCCATACGGACCATGCCCAGTCCCTTTCATCTATCATCCCTTGTTCTCCATCCTTTTCCCTTAGCCCCATCTGTTCTTGGCCCCAGGCCCTGATGCATTTATTGTCCCCCGAACACCATCTAGTCTCTGCCACAGTCACTACTTTCTCCTAGAATACACTTTAATCATTCATCTTCCCAGTTCATCTTCTGTCCTACCCGGGGGTTAAAGTATAATTTGACAGGCCCTGGAACCTTCCTAAATTTCTGGGGCCCCCCTCCTGCGGGTCTGGGCCCCCCTTCACCTACCCCAGCTACTGCCCCATCTACTGGCCCCCAAATTCCTGCCCCCAATCCCAGCTACTGATCCCTGCCACACCAACCCCCACCGCAGCTACTGCCCTCTATCAGACTCTTCCCCCATGTTGTCCTCAGCCCCCATCCCAACCCGTTCTTCCCACCAGTGTTGCCCCTAAGCTGCACAGCCGTGCAGCTCCCCTCTGCTGCCCCATGCAGGGGACGCTGCCCCCCCATACACTATTGGCAGCCAGAGACCCGTCTGGAAGACGCTGCCTTCCAGCCGGCGGAGAGCTGCTCTGGAGCTGGGAGTTATTGAAACTCCTGCCCAGAGAAGCTCTGACGGAGCATGCTCAGAACATCTGAGCATGCTCCGTCAATGCATCTCTGGCTCCAGGAGCCATGGCTGGGACCTGTGCGGCTGGGTAAGAGTGTGGGGAGGGGGTCGAGCTGGCGCATAGCGGGAGGCCTGTAGAGGAGAGCATCAGGCCCATGTGTGTGTGTGCAGGATCAGGCCCACGTGCCTGTGCAGGATTGGGCCTGCTGGGGTTCGGGGGCAGCCCGCGCAGTGAGCAACTTGCATTGCTCAGTTGCCTCAGGGCCTTAGAGGGAATATTGTGTCCCATCCCACCCCACCCCACCATATGCTTTCCCTGCTGGCTGCCCCAACCCCCCTTACCTGTGCCTCCAAGGTAGCCAAGGAGCTGGGCCAAGGGGGAGGGAGGCTGCAGGTGGCACTGGCCAGTCAGCAAGAGGGAGCCCGGGCCTGAGACAGGGTATAGGCCGCAGGTGTCGCCAGGCCCAGCAGGAAGGGGCGGGGCCAGCACAGGTGCCAGGAAAGATGGGGAGAGGTGGCCAGGCTCACTCCAGCCCACAGCCCCTTCCTTGAGCCGGCCCTAGGGGAACACGCTGGAATGCTGTGTTCTAGCACAGTCTTTCTATTTTTAGGGGGCCCTGGAACGCTGTTCCAGGGCGGTCTGGCTAACTTTAACCCCTGATCCTACCTTCAGTTCCCAGTACATCACCTGCACTTTCAGCCGCATCAGTTCAGCATTGTTTCCATGAGTCCATTCTCTACTGCCACTCCCTTATTTTCTCTGCCTATACCTCAGGCTCAGCACTCAAAAGATTCTTTCATCTCTCCCTATGTGATCCCAATCAGATTTTTTCCTCAGGTCATCCTTTCACTGTATTCCCAGCTAAATCCCTGACCTCTAATCCAATCTTTATAACTCCCCTCATCCTCTCTCTCCCTATACTCAGTTCATCTGCTGCTCCCAGCAAACCAGTCTACCCAGGAATGATTTTCGTTCTACAGCTATCCCTTCTAGCAAATTGTCTTTTTCTATAATTCCCTTTTCCAGTGGATGGCTTTTCTCCTCTCATCCTAAGCAATTTGGGCATCCACCCCTCCCTCTGACCCCAGCATATTGATCCTTCCCGAGCATTCAATTTATCTTCGATCTCCAGTATCCGATGGCTGTCTCTCACTGGACTTCACTGCTTGTGTGAAGAGGTGAAACATTCTGTGTTGGGTCCTCCCTTTCACAGTTAGCCAGATGTGTGAGGTGCCATTTCTGTGCCCCATTCAGCCTCCTTTCCATAATTACTGCTGATCCAAGGTGGCCACTGAGGCACTGGTGACCATTTGCAAACAGATAAATCCAAAGTACTGCTGCTCACGCAGAGAGAGATCTTCAGGAAAAGGAAACAAGTTGAGGGGAGGCAGTGAGACGTGAAGCTGGCATTTTCTGCCACCTTTCTATAGCAATAGGTCTACTCCAGTCTTTGAGAGCATTTGAAAGAGCCTATCAGGTCTGGTGACTTACATTTCTGCTCCCTACAAAAATATCCTTAGGTGTTTTTAGTGCATCATGCTCTCTGAGGTGTAAAACCTAAAGAAAGAGAGATTTGATTTGAATGTGTGATTTGATCATCATCAATACTTTAAAATAAATACACTGGTGCACTAGTATCTGATTGTGTGATCTCTGGATGTTGACTACTATACTCAAATAAATGTTCAGAGACCTTTCTTTGCCTATTATTCCCTTTAATTTAAAAAAAGAAAACACTGAAATGTACTGCAAAAACTTCATTAATGCAATATTCTGAGACTGAGTCTATACATGCACACTTACTAATATTATTTATTATTGATATTACCATAAAGCTTAGTGGTCACAGTGTGCCAGGCACTGTATGAACACATAATAAGAGACAGTCCTACCTTGAAGAGTTTACAGTCTAAACAGACAAGACAAATTAAGGGAGAGAGGAAATAAAGATACTGAGATACTGAGATATGAAGAGACTTGTCCAAGGCTACACAGCAAATGAATATTGGAGTGGGGATCAGGCTTCCAGATCACCAGACCTTCTCCAAGCTGCTGTCCAACCACTGGCTCATCTGGTCCCCCAGCTGGCCTGACCCCTCCTCAATCCCACCCTAACCCACCTGCCCTGCTGCCAGCTTGCCCAGTCCCCTAGCTGGCCTGACTCCTCCCCAACCTCACCCTAATCTGCCCACCCTGTCACTGGCTCACCTTTCTCCCTTTCCATGATGGCTGCCTGTCCCCGACTCCACTCACCTAGGGCCCCCTTACCTGGCTGCTGGAGTGGCCATGCCACAGGCTGCTGCTCCTCCCCCGAGGATGCTCACAGCAGGAATTTTAAGAATTCCCAGTTTCGGGCACCTTCCTGCCAACCAGAAGACTGTGTCTTCTAGCCGTGCATGATACAACGAGTGCAAGCCAGGAGTTCAAAGAGTCGTTGCCCCTGCAGCCTACAGGGAACATTGGTTGGGACCCAGTACTGGGTCACAGACCCTCAGGTACTGTGTCGTGGCACACCCTCCTGCTCCCACCAAAAGACTGGAATGCATTGCTCAAAGATGTCATTGTTGGGTCTCAGGCATAAATTTATTTATTTTTTTCAACTGGGTCCCAAGAAAAAAGGTTTGAAAACCACTGACATAGGGCACCCTGACCCTCCATGAAAAAGAAAAGTGCAGGACCCACAGTAGCCAAGCTGGTGATTTGCCACACTGTGCAGGTGCTTCCCTTTTCTGTTTCTGTTATTTGCTGCACTCTAGATCACAGTTTCTTTGCATGCACTTTTCAAATATGCTCCTAGGGCAGTTGGTGCTGCATAAAGCCTTCTGGGAACTGCTCTTAGTAATTTTTCTGACCAGCTTGTCAGAACATGGGATGACATTTTTGCACAAATTTTCATTGAAAATGTTGATTAGGCTGTCCACTAAAACTGAAAAATGGCAAAAAAAAAAAAAAAAAAAATTAAACTGTTAATTTTGAAAATTTTTGACCATCTCTAGCATTCAGAAATAAACCACTAAATCTTTTTTGGCTACTGCATTGTGCCTGTTCTCAGGGAAGCTAGGGCAATTGTACCAGGAAGGTGGCCTGTGCAGTGTTGCAAAATAGCAGTCTGGCTGGTACTTGAACAGTAGTTTCCAAGTCAGCCAACTCATTGTCCAATTACAGCAAAATCTCTTGCTCATTAATATTCTGATTCTGTCACCCTTACTCAAGTTGAGGAACACCTGACTCCATAGATGGTGACACTGATTACTGCCAGAATAAAATATTGGTCTTAGTGAGTAAGCATATCAGAATAAAGTTCAATTTGGAAGTTCACTTCAAAGTTCAATTCTCTTTCTGTAGTTAGAGAAACATGCTTACCTTCCTGCAAGTCCTTTGACTATGGTTATCAGTTTTAGTCTCAACACTAAACCTATTGCTTAAATAATGATAAATATTCTTAATTTAACATTAACAAATTAACTGGTTACTGTACTGGTTTTTTTACTGAGGCACACAGAACATTTCAAGAAAGAGGTGCTTGCCCAGCTATTGGAGGCTTGTTCCGACCCTTTTGAATAGATATGCAGTTGAAAAGCAATTTATTGACTTTCAAGTGACTTCTGTCTGTGAGAGACAAGGTGGGTGAGATACTATCTTTTACTGTATCAGCATTTCTTGGTGAGAGAGGCAAGTGTTCAAGTGTGAAGAAGTGCATCAGGTAGCTTGAAAGCTTGTGTGTCTCATCAAGAAAAGTTGGTCCAGTGAAAGGTATTCCCTCACCTGCCTGGTCTCTCTAATATTCTGGATCTGATAGGGCTCCAACTTCACTTCAGTCTGTGATACCCACTCAGGCTTGGTCATAGTATAAAGCCTTTTAGAGGTGACACGTATTCTTTAGTTCCGAAGGGGTAGCTGTGTTAGTCTAGTTCAGCAAAACAAGCAAGGAGTCCTGTGGCTCTTAAAGACTAACATTTATTTATTGCATGAGCTTTCATGAAAGAATGGGATTCTTTCCCACAAAAGCTCATGTGATAAATAAATTTGTTAGTTTTTAAGTCCCACAGGAGTCCTTGCATATATTTTTTAATGCTTGTGTCATTTGTCCCTGAACTAGGAATGTTCAATAAAATGTCTGCTCTTAAAGCCAGCTACTGTACTCGGAAACAAATATGACTTTTTAAATTTGTAATTGTAATTACACAGGCTGGGGACAGATTACTTTTTTCCTGGGTCTTAATTCAATTGTAATGTTTCTAGGATTTCTCATGTAGTTAACTAAAAAGTTCATAAGTCGTCTTTGTACTTTTTGGGGCTGTGGAATATCTCTAGTGTAAGGATTTCAGAATCTTGATTTACCTTCCTTGCTGCTCTGCAGTGTAGGAAACATTCTAATTAAATGTTTGTTTCTCTTGTTTGTGTTGCTGCCAGTATTCATTTGATGAGGACTCCAGGTATCCTGTGTCTCCCTCATCCTTCTATTTGCTTTATTGCTGTCACAAATGGGTAAACACCCTATCCCAAACCAGCAGCCAGCTGACAGTTGGAACAGAAGAACAGCAAAGAGTGGTTCAACTGCTGTGTAGTCATTCAGCTTATTATTCATACTCTTCCTCCAGTGTCCTGAAGTAATTGATAACTAATGTTTGGATAATGTTACAAAAGAAAGATTCTTTCCTTTCTACCTCTGTCAGTGTATATCCTGAAAGCTCTTCCTTTGTTATAACAAATACAGATCACATAATGCAATATATTTCACTGTCATATTTAAAATACTTCTCATTTTTCTTAAAAGGGCTGTTTTACTTCAGTTTGGTATCTTTTGTTATTGCTAGTTTTATTTTTTAATACATATTCATAACAAAGACAGGTCTACTTTTTAAAGGCAAGGGATAAGATTTTTCAGAATTGATTCGAGTGCCTAACTTAAAACATCTTTAAGGGGTCACATTTGATTTTCAGAGGGTAGGGGCTAGAACTTGTTGATAATCAGGTATCTTTAAAGCATCTCAAGTTGAAAGCCTAAAACAGAGCACTCAATGTCAAGCCTCGCTTTTGAAAATCTTGGTCAAGAATGATATTTTTGTTGGATTATATTGCACAGAGTAGAGCCAATCAATCTATATTTTGTTTCTATTTCATGCTTTTTAAAAAATACAACTGTATTTAAGGGGGTGAGAACTTTTGACATTTCCTGTCTGTCTAAGCATTACAATGGTTGTCAGTGGAATTGCTCTTAAACAGAGAATACCTCCAGATGGCACTCTTGAACTACAAATCTTCAAAGGGAAGCTGAATAAGAATTTCTTAAGGTTTTTCAAATACTGAATTCAGAGGAGAGGCGGAACCTATGCAGGAATAACCGAAGCAATGATCAAATAGCAAAACCACTCCAGACTTGGGCAATAGGACATACTGGAGTGTATAGGGCTATATTGCCTCCAAAATCCACTTGAAAGCATTTATTACAATACTGATGATTGATGAAAGTTGTATTTAGCTAAAGAATCATTATAAAAATGAGAGCTGTCGTCTTTTTTTTTTTTTTCTGTGCTTTGTTGTCCCAAGTATGTGACATGAAAGAAGCCTTCATGCTTCCTTATTATTTTTCCCAAGTCTGTTTAAGATTTTCTGGACTGGTTTAGGAATGGGGTAAAACCTGTACAACTATTTTGGGTACTCTTACAGTTGTATGTGAATTTTTAACCAATGTATTTAAAGCAGGGGTCTAAAATTCAAATCACCATGAGGGCCGCATGAAGACTAGAACACTAGCCCAAGGGTTGTACCGATGAAACCTTTTCATACAACAATATTGCAAATATTGGTAATGATAGCGTCTTTGTGAGCTGCAGGAAACAGCTTTAGGGACCGCATGTGGCACACAGGCCACGTGTTTGAGACCCCTGATTTAAAGATTGCGGATGTTTCTTCTTCCTCCTTTTATCCTTCCATGGGTGGCTCTCTACTGGTATGATTCTGGGAATGCAGTGCCACCACATTTATTCCCTCCTTTCTTCCTGGGACCCCTTGGAAGTCCCTTTACTGGGGCTGCACAGAAGACTAGATGCTCTTTGTTTGCTGCACCTGCTGCTGCTACTTGGTTTCTGTGTTGACATATGTCAGGAATTTTATGAAGTCTCTTTAGGTCTCTGCCACAACTGCTGCTGAACAGTCAGGTAGCAGAGCCGTAATGTGGCGTTTTGCCGCCCAGGGTGCATTCAGATCGGAACGTGCCCCTTCCTATTAGTGGCGCTCAGAGCTGGTGCTGCAAAGCCACTCCTTTAATAATGCAGCTCTACTGAGCCCATCGGCCCCACCATAGTTATGGCCCTGTCGGGTAGCTATCTGATCAGCTAACAGTGGCATTGTTGCTGCAGAAGAGAGAACAGCTAGGAGGGACAGGCATGCACACATGGGTCTAGGGATCCCTTCCACAGCAGGTCTTGGAACTGGGAGAAGACTTTACAGGAGACTAGGGAGGCAGCCTTACTGCCTTTCTGCTCTCTTCCTGAGAGCCTCTCAAGTACAGGGGATGAACTAACCTTTAGTTTTGTGGATCTCTAATATCTCACCTTCCTTAGGTGCTATTTGATCCAAAACCAGTCTGGGCAATCTGTTTTTCTCACTCAGATTTTGAGATAACCCATTATACTCATTTACCAGCAGATCAAGGGATGTGATCATTCCCCTCTATTCTGTACTGGTGAGGCCACATCTAGAATACTGTGTTCAGTTTTGGGCTCCCCACTACAAAAAGAACAGGGACATGCTAGAGAGAGTTCAGAGGAGGGCAACCAAAATGATTAAAGGGATAGAGCACAAGCCCTATGAGGACAGACTGAAAGCATTAGGCTTATTTAGTCTGCAGAAGAGAAGATTGAGGGGGGATTTGATAGCAACCTTCAACTACTTGAAGAGATGCTCTAAGGAAGATGGAGCTCGACTGTTCTCGGTGGTAACAGAGGACAGAACAAGGAGCAATGGTCTCAAGTTGCAGTTAGGGAGGTTGAGGCTGGATATTAGAAAAAACTTTTTTACTAGGAGAGTGGTGAAGCCTTGGAATGAGCTGCCAAGGGAGGTGGTGGAGTCTCCATCTTTGGAGGTGTTTAAGGCCCGGCTGGACAAAACCATGAGTGGGATGGTTTAGTGGGAGTGGTCCTGCCTCTGGCAGGGGGTTGGACTAGATGACCTATGAGGTCCCTTCCAACCCTATGATTCTATGACTCTATAGATAATGTGACAGTAAATACAGGAAGGGAAAAAGGAGTTAAATAAGATGCTTTTCACATGTAAGATTGGTGGCCAGCCGCTGGCATGTGTGTTTCACCGTGGCTTTTGTGGATGGTACTTAAACCTCTTTCTCTCTCTGGGCAAGATGGCTGCTCAGCTCACCCTGCATGCCCACTGAAGGGAGTAAAGACTAAAGAACATTTCCTTTTTCCCAAGTGCAATCTAGCTGTCTCATGGCTCACGCACTTCATTGGGAGTCAGGGAGGGTATTCTCCAAAGTGCCTTTACTTCTCTTTCCATGCAGGCTGCTTGTGACTAGGGTGACCAGATAGCAAGTATGAAAAATCGGGGGGGGGGGGAAGAGCAGGAGTAATAGGGTCCTATGGGCAGGGCTGGCTAAACCGATAAGCAAATAAGGCAGTGGTTGGGGGCGCCGCTGCCTTATAGGTACCGCAGCACCACACTGGTGGCAGGGTGGGCCAGCTCAGAAGCCACACCATGCTCCTGCCCCTGCCTGAGCCGACTACTCTGCCCCTGGGGGTGGAGCAGGCCCGGCCATGTGGCAGACTCCGCTTTCTCACCCTGCCTCTGGCCTGGCCCCCACTACCACTAGGGAGGAATAGCCAGCCCAGGGGAGAGGTGGAAGAGTGGAGCCTGGCATCTGGGCAGACTATTTCTTGCCCTGGGGGTGACGCTCTCCTTCTCCCTGCAGGGGGTGAGGTGCAAAACCAAAAGCTGGCTGGGGGCGCCACAGCGCTCTGAGCCTGCCATGCTATGGTTCCTGTGTGAGATAGTGTTCTATGTAAGACAAAGCCCCTAATATTGGAATGGGCCTGGTAACATCAGGAGATCTGGTCACTGTAGTTGTGACTCTGCTCAGTGTGCTGGCTAAAGTAGCTGAGTTAGCCTGGCAGAGAAACTAAATTGTTGCTGTATACACCGGTTGCAGATTATGTTCCCTTCGGAGTAAGAAGGAGACCCAGGGAGAAAGAGAACTGGGACTTTTAGAACCCCAGTTAATTCCCTAATAGGCTCATGGGTCAGTGCAGGTATGTGCTACCTCTGCTGTGGGCTGAAAGTACATTGTCAGTCTAATGCTATTCTAGTAAACATAGGCCTCAGACCCTGTGCTGTGCTCCAGTGAGTCAGTGCTGCCTTCCATATGGTTCCCCACAGATGTGCGTGCTCTAAGGCACAGTGGCTTTTGGGAGGCATGAGAGTGGAGTCTGGTGCAGGGCAAATTCTGCTGCAGATTAGCAAATGCACAATTGAATGGGAAACAGCAGGAGCTGGCAGGTGTAGTATGGTCTTATTATGTTTGGTCCAGTTCCCCAAAACAGAGCAAATGCTGAGTTACAGCGCTGTTTGCCTACTTGCATGCTGCATGCTCCTAGGCATGTTCCTAATTATAATCTAGCACTGTTAGGAGGTAATAATTTAGTCAAACTATTCAGCATTGGTGGTCAAATTTATTAGTTAAAATATATCTCCCTAAACTTCAAATGTCTTGGCTTGCCCCTTACTGACTTGCAAACAATGGGAAAACAATGTGGATTGTTCAGTTCCATAGAGCTCCGACAATGAGTTAAAATGAATAGATGCTGTTCATACAGATAGTACATCACCTAGTCTGAAATGTTGCTATTTATTACATTGTAATAATTATTTAAAAAAAACCCAAGCAACGTAAGAGCATTTAAAGTGAAAAATCTCATCTCTATTATCACGTCTCATCTTATCTCTATAAAGCTGTATGGAGAAGAACCACTGATATTTTAAATTACTGGTCTTGTTCATAGAGTGATTACTTTAGGGCAATGAGAAATCCCTTCAAACAAGAACAGAAAGGACATTTTCAAGTCCCTATGGCTTGCATTTTACTCCCGTAGAATTCATAGATTGGTAGAAGTGGAAGGGACCATGAGAGGTCATTGAGTCCAGTCCCCTGCACTCATGGCAGGACCAAGTACCATCACCATCCCTGACTGTTATTTGTCTAATGTGGTCTTAAAAATTTACAATGATGGAGATTCCACAACCTGCCTAGGCAACTTATTCCAGTGTTTAATCAGCCTGACAGTTAAGAATTTTTTTTTGTAATGTCCAACCTACACCTCTCTTGCTGTCATTTAAGCCCATTGCTTCTTTTCCTATCATCACTAGCTAAGGAGAACTATTTTTATCCCTCTTCCTTGCAATAACCTTTTAGATATTTGAAAACTATGATGTCCCTTCTGTCTTCTCTTTTTCAGACTAAACAAATCCAGTTCTTTCAATCTTTCCTCATAAGTCAAGACTTTAATAATTTTTGTTGCTCTTCTCTGGACTTTCTCCAAGTTGTGTGACTTAGAACTAACCCATCCTTTGAGGAGTTGAGGTCAACTTCAGACATGAGTTTGGATATTCTATTTTATGATCTGATTTCTGTGTCATTTATATTGTTTTCATACACCGTTGCCATTTTAGCAAGTATATCTCTGAAATTTTTGCATATAATTAGTACAGTTGTAAAAAATGCTAAAAAGCAGCCCATTGGTAATGAGATGATAAAATTAATCATTTGCACAAAATGTCTTTGTGAAAATCTCACCAGAATCCAGAGACTTCTAAAGGTTTATGTTTTTCCTCTCAAAACTTACAAATAAAAGGACACACAGTGGAGTGTAAAGCAACATTTCCCTGCAGTCCTATAAGCCCAGTTATTGAGGTTCCTTTCAATCTCCATGAAAAACCTTGTAAAATATCCTCATAATTTTTCCTGGAATTTCCTAGTGTCACTAGTGACAGGAGCATCTTTAATGAATGAAAAGGAAATGCTTCTCCTTTGTCCTGATGTGTGAGATTGATTTGAAGAATTGCTCATTCACTGTGTGTTGGGTATTTTAAAAGCATAATTTTCTTTTTTAATTTGGAGGCAATGAGTGTCTTGTCAGAGTAAGGTCTGAAGGATCAGGCATTTGATCATGGTTTACACAAACTATGGATCTACTTAGTTCTTTTAGTCTTCTCATATATCAGTTCTCCAGTCCCCTCAGCCATTTTTGTTACTCAACTCTGAATTCCTTCCAGTTTATATTATAATTAGGGTATAGTGAAAATGTATTTTTTTTAAATGCCAATTTATTTCGTTCAGTTGATAGTTTTTAGAACATTGCGTTTCACAAAATTTTAAGGTCTCAAAAATTGTAAGATGTGGGCCAAAACATAGAAAGTTCTAAAAATTAATATCAAGGATGGATGTTCTCCCAGGTTCTCCCATTGTGACTCCTAGTGAGTACTACCTCACTCCTTCAGTACCCCATTCATATCATCGAGATGGCCAGAGAGTTTGATATTGTTCAATATCAGTGAGTATTGGATGATCTGGCCCTATCTGCACAAAGTGCCATTTAACCATTTTGGATCAGATTGTGACACTTTTACTCATGAAGAGCAGTGTAACACACATGGCCATTTCCTGCAATTCCTTTGAGAGATCTTACTGAATTAAGTTTAAATAGCTGTGGAGCAGTGCTGGAACTAGGAGTTTTTGGCACCTGAGGAAAGTGGCCCCAAATGCACCCTGTCCCGACCCAGCCCTGATCCAGCCTGGGGCCTGATCCATCCCCAGCTACCACTGAAAGGAGGTGAGGAGCTTCAGCCTGCTGGCTGCCCCACCTGCCAGCCAGCCTGCCCAGCTGCCCCGCCAAGTCCCTCAAAACCAGCCAGCCCATCTTCTGAGGCTTCGCAGACTGCCGGCTGGCTTCCCAGTCCACTGGGCAGCTTCCTGGCCCACCGGCCAGCTTGGGCATCTTCCGAGACTACCAGGAGTTGTGTGGCACTTTAAGACTAACAGATTTATTTTTTGCATGAGCTTTCGTGGGAGAAGATCCCACTTCCTCAGATGCTTCGAAGATGGGTGAACTTACAGAAAGGAGACTGCCAGCCAGCCAGCTACCCCGCCAAGTCCTCCGGCTGGGTGGGCAGGGAGGCTTCCCCCTTGCCTGGCTGCGGGGCCCCGGCGGAGTTGCTACTAGGCCACATGGCATGGCCACAGGCTTCTTCCCCCCACCAAGCAGCCATCTGAGTGTGCTCAGGGACAAGGGGAGAGATTTTCAACTACCCCAGCCCCAGTCTGCACCCAAAGGAATGTACCTTTGGGGCCAGGTAGGGTCTGTGGCTGCTGGCAGTGCTGGCATCCTCTAAAATTCGGTTCCTGGGGCATTGTCCCAGTTGACCCACCCTAGGTATGGTCCTGCTGTAGAGTTCATTGTATTATAAGTGTAAAATGTGTGTATTGTTGTGGAAGAACATGCAACTTCTCTGGAGGAGATGGGGCCAGTGTAAACCCTGGGAAGTGTTATGAGCATCAAATGGCTATTTCGAACAGCATGCCAGATAAAAAGGCACTTGTGGGATGAACAGACTTAGATAGGTTTTCTAGAAAATATCTGTAGAGAAGAGAAATGCATATTCCCGTCTCCAGACTCAACCTTTTGACGCCACACCATGAGGAGAGAATCATTCACTGACTGCTTCCCTGTTCATTGTCTCTGCAAGTAAAGGTCCAACTTTTATAAAGGAGCAGCTCACTGGATTCATGAGAGTGCTTTTTCTCAGCTAACAGCTGTGAACTTGCAACTTCAGAAAAATCCCAGTGTGGGGTTGAAGGACTAGTGTCACCTCACAGATCCTTTCTGGAATTGGGGAGATCTCTGGTAAGCTTATTAGCACATGTGTAGGTTTTTATTATTTTAAATCCTTTTTTTTCCATAATGCTTTCACCTTAAGAATAAATGTGCTTGCTTAGAAAGGGGTGCATGTTAACATATAACTGTGTTTAATTATGCTAATTATAGACTCTGAAGAGAAGGCAGAGTGGAGCTGCTGTGGCAGTCCCACCTGCTTGGGAGCTCAGTGTCGGCACAGGCAGACACTGTGCAGCCTGGAAAAATTCACATTAGGAGAGAGATGCATGTGGGTCTCTGCCCAGAACAGATGACAGCCAAGGGGAAACCGCCCTTCCTAGATCATGTTGCCCTGACCTGTGACAAATAGGTCCGTACCCCTGAAGTAGCCCTGTTGATTTGAACGGGACTGATTGAGGAGTAAGATTCTCTTTTGATGTCAGTAAGGGCGTTGTTGCCAAAACATTTTCTGAGGGGGAGGAATAAATGAAGAACAAATTCTTGCAGGTGTCATGTGGGAGCATGCATGACTATATCACATTGCAAATGAATGCATTTTATAGGGTTAAATCAGAAAAGTGCTTGAAAAACTGTACTACTTGTTATGTATCTGTGATGAAAATTTTAGGAGTATATAGCTTGGGGAATTCAATCATCTGACATCGGATTATAATATAATCTACAAAGTTGTTGTTGGTGGTGGTGGTATGGTGGTGAGGGGACTGGAAGGCATAATGCAGCAAATAGCCCTATGAAATGCTTAGAGGGAGTAGCAAACCAAGGTCAGGGGGAACAACTGCCCCTTGCCCTATAGCAAAAGATGCCCCTGGGAGTAAAAGAGTCTGTCCTGATAGAAAACAAGCAGTGAAAACCAGGCAAATCATGGTTACTTACTCTGCAGCTATTTTGGAGGTCCTAGCTCACTCATCTGGAAATGATTTCAGCATCTGTCTGGTAGGTCTGCATTTCACTCCTGTCTGATGACCAGGGAGAAACAGTTGTGCCTATAGAAAATTTTTCCCCATGTAGATTATTGTCTGCTGATCCCTGCAAGAGATCCTACCTTCAATCCAAACCATATTTTATACCCATATATAATGTCCATATTATATTGGCCTTTAGCTTCTCTCTACTACAATTGTATATAAGAAAAGCTATACAAGTAGTTTTTCTTTCAAAATTGCCAATGGTCAATTAAACTAAGATTCCACCTCACACTCTGCTCTTACCTGTGTTCAAATGTTTTCAGCATGTGCCTGGAGGATTGAAATGTGTATTTTTAATCTAATCTATTAATTATACTGTTTTATTATTTTATTATACTAGTGCCTGTATGCCCTAACCAAGATCAAATTCCCTTGTGCAATGCCCTGCATAAACAGATAATAAGAAACTATCCTTTTTTCAGGCTCCAAGAATTTGTAATCTAAGGAAATAGAGAAGACAGATGAAAGGTGAGATAAGGGCAATAATATTATCCTTATTTACAAATAGGGTACTGAAGCACAGAGAAAGATGTGAGTTGTCCAAGGACACACAGAAGTCCCTGGCAAAGCCAAGGATTGAATCAATCCCAGGGTTTTAATTATAAGACCTATATTCCTCTCTGAAGAAGTAATTTTATAAATACCTTCGAAAGCATCATATATGTGCCAGTCCTCTCTTCCTCAGGCTTAAGCAAAACACTCACTGAATGAAATGGACAATTTGCCTGAGGAAGGACTACATGATTCTTCCCAGATGTTTCATAAATGGAAAGAAAGATCAACAGGTATAGTCCATGTATATCACCATGGCAACTAAAACTTGCTGTTTAAAAAAGATCATCAGCTGCTGCTGTAGGTAGTTGCATTGATGGCTTTCACTTTCTACCTAATGACAAATTTTGCTAGGGTTCTTTTTTTTTTTTCAGGCCAAATAAGCAAGACTGGAAATAGACTATTGAAGAAAGTGCTCTAACAACATAATGCAAAAGGGTCTTTTCACTCATCTTCCTTAAATCAGCTTTGAAAAATAAACAACAAAACACTCTAAATATGTTACTACAGAAACAAAAAGTTCTACAGCTAAACAGAGGTGGGTCTCCTCTGGACTTTTTTCAATTTATGCACATTTTCCCCGAAATGTCTTGTTGCCCGGAAGGGGAGAAGCAATCCAGCTGAGGCCCTATCAGTGCTGAATAGCATGGAAGGAATTAATTCTCATGTCATGCTTACTGCACTCCTTCTAAAACATTGCAGATTGATGTTCG
>ML681989.1:53596371-53660409 GCA_007922195.1 Podocnemis expansa
GTGTGTGTGTGTGTGTGTGTGTGTGTGTGTGTGTGTGTGTGTGGTGATGGGGTGGTTTTTTGCAACAGTGCTATGCTGTTGAGTCGTATTTTGTTTGTGATCCCCTATAACACCTAGATCTTTTTCTACAGTACTTCTTCCAAGGCAGTAATTTCCCATTTTATAGTACTTCCGTTCTCTCATCCTTTGCCTCATCTATTTAGAGTGTAATTTGTTTGGGAAAGGAACTGTCTCTTACTATGTGTGTCTGCGTGCAATGCCTAGCATGATGTGGCCTTGACTGTGGTTGGGGCCTCTAAGCACAATAATAATATAAAGCAGTAGTAGTGCGTCATCCCACCTAATACAACATTTACATACATGCATCAGATATCATTCATAACCCAGAGATTAGTGTTTTCTTTCATTGACCAGCAGAGCACCAGGGGCTAAGTTAGAAAAGGAGAACTTCAAACCATGCCAGATGTATTGTGTGGGTTAGAGGACATAGAGTATAGAAAATCAACAGGATAGACAGACAACAGGGAATAATACTAAGAAGTCACTGGAAAATAGCCATGAAGATGAAGTACAAAGCCATAGTCTACATCCCAGTAAAGTTGATGAAAAGTTCTAATCTTCCAATATTGTTTAAAGAGAAATTGGGTGCAGGTGAGGAACAGGTGGAGGGAATGTCTTAATGGAACATCCAATGTTTAGCAAAAAAACAAGGAGTCCTGTGGCACTTAAAGACTATCAAAGTTATTTATCGCATGAGCTTTTGTGGGAGAAAAACCCACTTCAGTAGATGCTTTGAAGACTGGGGAACTTAAGAATGGGAGGAAAATAAATGCAGGGAAGTGTAAGTCATAGGATCAGGTCCCACTGTAACAACAAATCAATGCAGTTGCCAGGATTCAAACACAGGAGCTATCCAGTGTTTAATGTTCCTTAAGGATAATCTTCTGCATTCCCAAAAGGGAGTTACTAGCTTTTTATTGTAGTTTGTCCTTTTGGTTCACATTAGGCTTTTGATGTGCACTATTAGAATTCAGAATAAGAAATTAATGAATATGCTACAACTCTTTTATCAATAATGGAGATGACCCTTAACTATTTGGATTTCACATACCTCCTCACCCAAATATTGAGCAGTATTTTGTTCATACTGTTAGCACAAGGGTGGGTTCAGACTCAAAATTCTATTCCACCAGAAGTCTTGGGTTCTTTGGATCTGACATTTTGGTTTGGGCCAAACTTTATTCACCGCAGTGTTGAAATGGACACCTTTTCTAAATTGTTATAATGCAAAACTTACTCCCAGGTCCTCCAACAGTGAATTAGGATGAAATGCTTATAATTTGTGGCTTTTTCCTGAGCTGTATTTTAAATGTTATCTGTTCATTGACACTTACTATAAATACAGTATGTAAAATGTAGAAATGATACAAAGACAGAAATCAGTCTTGGCTTCTGCATGATATGTAGATGGAAAACAGCAGTTACAATGACTGTCAAGAAGTTAGTATTTCAATATTTTAAGTTCTATATTGACTTCATGAACTTTTGTAAATAATAATAATTAATAAATAAAAATAATTGATAACTGGACAACACACTAACAGCAAAGCTTTAGTCTGACTTCTAATCTCTGCCCATTATAGTTCTGATGAATTGAAACAATCTCATAAATGGATTTGGAGAGAGGAAAATATAAGTTGGCAATTCTTTAAGATGTTTTTATTATTTTTCAAGGACTTGTTTTACTGATGGTTGACAGAGTATATCCCTATGTTCACCATTTTTACAAGATGATCAATAATTGTGCAAGTGTGCCTTGTGAGGTATCATTTCAAAACTCTTCAACTACTGAACATTATCCTGCTAAATATGTGCATCAACATTATAATAATCTACTGTATAACATTGCTATAACATGTTCTGGTGTGGGAAAGGCAGGCCCAAACCAGTTCAAAAGACACACTGGCACTCCAGTCAGGTATATGCATAATGAGATAAACTGTTATGGACTATCGCCTAGGTAAATGGCCATCCTTTGGCAGGAAGAAGGGTGTAAGTGAGGATGTCACGTATTTACAGCTGAAGAGCTGGGAGTTTCCATGTAAACAGACTGGCTATAGGCCTGAATATTTGTGCTAGATATCCCTCAAAGAGGGGAGAAAGGTCTTACATTGAGAAAGAGTGGCATCCAGATGGCCTCTCTCCCCTCGTCTCTACTCAGGAGAGCAACAATGTTTGAAAAACAAAGGAAGCATAACTGAACTGGGGGAAGAGGCATTGGCTGAAACAATCCACCCAGACTGCTATAAGCTTATGGTGAGAAAAAATCTTTTTGCTTTTAAGTTCACTTAGCTTGTTAAATTAAATATTAGTTTGCATCTTACCTTATCTTTCGTTGTAATCAATTCTGACATTGTCTCATTGCTTGCAACCACTTAAAATCTATTTTTTTGTACTTAATAAACTTGTTTTATTGTTTAATCTAAACCAGTGTGTAAGGATTGAAGTATTTGGGAACCCCAACTTGAGATAACAAGGTTTGTGTATGTCATTCTCCTTTATGACAGGCTGCTCCCCAAATCCAGTCCAGTGTGCTGCTATGCCTCCTGAATCACGATTCACCCCACTTTGCCAAGTGACCAGTTACTCCTGAGTTGGTCCACTCTGACCTCTGGGATGCAATCGGTCCCAAGCAGTGGGTGTGTGCCCTCTGGCTGCTTGAGTGACGGTCCCCCCAGCTACCACACCAGGAGCCACTGTCTTTAGAGATTGGGACCCATTCCCAATCACTGTACACTCTAGTCCATCCATTTAACAAAGAAATGGATTGTGCCCAGCAGTGTTCCCTCTAAGGCCCTAAGTCAACTTATGTTGCTTGCTGCTCAGCCCCTCCCACCCCCCATGCTCTCCCAGTCACCCTCTCAGCTGGCCTGATCCCACCTCCCCACACCCTCTCCAGCCAGCCCGACCTCATGTTCCCTCAACCCCCTTGCCCCCTTTCACAGCTGGGTGGTCCTGCCCTATCTCCAATTGTGCCCCCCCTGGTCCCCTTACCTGGCCACTGGAGTGGTGCGGCCTGGCCACTGGCCACTCCTTCAGCCAGAGGAAGCTGTCATTGAGCATGAGCAGAGACCCTGTGCATGCTCAGTGAGAGCTTACTCCAAGCGGGAGTTTTAAAAACTGCCAGGTTGGAGCAGCTCTCAGACTGCCGGAAGACTTTGCTGGGCAGGGATTGCAGCTGCTGGCCATGTGGGGCTGGCAGTGTTCCCTGCACTGAGCAGTGGTGGGGGCTGCATGGCTTCACAGCTTAGAGGGAACATTGGTGCCCACCCTCTTTCACTCACCCCGTCTAAAGACCACACAGCTTTAGATAAAACAAATACTAGTTTACTGGCTTTTAAAGGACTATTATCCTGAAAGGCTATTTTAATTGTACACATATGTGCTATATTTGTGTTTGCACATGACTGGAGGCGGCATTTTCAAATGCCAGGTGGTGTCCAACTCCAATTCAGTGTCAATGGATGCCTAACTTCCTTAAGTGCTTTTGAAAATATCACTTCAAAGCTGAATACAGACTGTAAAGGTAAAAATCACATGAAATGATTAGTCATAGAAATAAAGATAAAAATCAAGAATCCACAGCATAATGTTAAAACTCTCCATTTCCATGCAGGAGACCTGAGTTTGGAAAACTTGCCCTCTGGGCTGTTAACGCAGAGACAGACATTTTCAGGATCTCTATCAAGCATTCTTAAAACTACAGTACCCACCTGTGGAAGTAAGAAAACAGATTGACAGAGCCAGATAGGTACCCAGAAGTCAGCTACTGCAGAAGAGGCCCAAAAAAGAAAACAACAGAACACCAGTGGTCACCACATACAACCCCCAGGTCAGACCCCTACAACAGATCATTAAGGACCTACAGCCTATTCTAAAAGATGACCCCTCACTGCCTCAAGCCTGGGACTGATGTAGCTCTGTAGTGGGAACTTGCAGCATATATCCTCCCTCTTCGTTGGCCAGCCCAGACAGAGCTGGGTTGGTCCCTTATACGTTGAGCTTCCACCACCCATAGAGTTTGCTGGGCTTCTGCTGTGCAGGGTGAGTCTGCCCCATCACAGTGCCACAGAACTCCTTGTTTGTTTTGGAACTTTGCATCTCAACCGTCAGCTATGCAGTTGCATTGGCGGGCTGTGAAGGAAGTTCATCTAATCTTCCTCAGCTAGAAGGATATAGACTGTGGTATAGGAACCTTCAACATGAGATTGCAAACATTGAGAAGTAATAATCTTCCCCTGTTATATGCTTCATGGTAAAATCATTGTAACAGACTATCCAGTATTAATTTTTTGAATACAGTGCCTTGATGTTTATATTTGTTGTTGTGCTTTAATTAATCATCTCGACTTCAAGATAGGCATCTCTTGTTGTTTTATACATCCAAATAAAATTCAACACTAAAAACTAAACAAGTGGAGGGCAGTACAAGTTCAAGGAGCTCAGAACCGCGTGATCATATTTCGAATAGCTTCACAATCTACTGTAATGATGTCTCATTTTGGAAACCCTTGTTGAAAGTCACACAGGAAAACTGATTTATATAGTGGGCACACAGAACTAAAGGGCACACCAAGAAAAACATCTAGGAGAGAAGCAGTTAAAGTGTGGATGTTAATGAAGATTAGGAAGCCTCTCAAACACTGGTCAAGTTTTCCATATGTAGTTTAGGCAGGCACTTTTGAAGATTATTATTGCAGTTTTAAAACTTACAGTGAGTTGAAATGTGTCAAAGTTTTTGGGTAAAACAAACAAACAAAGAGTCCTGGGGCACTTAAAAGCTAACAAATTTATTTTTTGCATGAGCTTTCATGGCAAAAAAACCCACTTTGTCAGACACTTTGAAGATGGGGGAACTTGCAGAATGGTAGGAAACAAAAGAAGGGAAGTGTAAGTCATGGGAGCAGGTCACACTGTAACAGCAAATCAAAACAGTTGTAAAGATTCAAACCCTGGGGAACAGCATACAGAGGAAGATGAGATCAAATCACCTGTTGTAATGAGAGAAAAATCCGATGTCCCTATTACTTCCTGCAGCAATGCAACCAAATTTAGAAATGAATTCAATTTCAGTAGCTTCTCTGTGAAGCTTTGATTTAGTATTCATGTCTGATTACAGCAATAAGCAAATTAATGGAGTGATCATGAAGATTGAATTGTTGACGCACTGGTTTTAGACTGTTGAGATTTCTGATGTCGATTTGTGCTCATTTATTCTTTTGCATAGAGACTGTCCTGTTTGTCCAATATATAAGGCAGAGGGACATCTGTTCCACATGATGGCATAAATCACATTGGTGTAGGAGCAGGTGAATGAGCCTTTGATGGAGTAGCTGGTAGTGTTAGGTCCTGTAATAGTGTCTTTTGTGTGGATATGTGGGCAAAGTTGGCAGTGTGGTTTTTTGCAGGGATGTGTGCCTGTTTTAATGGTTCTGTTGTTAGGTCTGTAGTGCTGGTAAGTATCTGTTTACTGAAAACAAAAATGGACTGGGCCAGCTTTTGCAAAACGTATCTATACTTGTTTAATTGTGGAGTTTCCTTTAACATATAATTAATGCTCCAGATGGCATTCTTGCCAAAAAAAATTATGTATGCTTCTGGAATTAAAAACTGCTGATCATTTCCTTCTCTCTCCAGAGAAAGTTTCCAAGAAATGCTTCTAATGGGGGCAAATGTGTCTTGATGTTTCCAATTCCACCTGCCCCGGGAAAAAATTGTCTGAAGGAATTGTTAATATTTCATATGAGAAAATCACCGGGAGACCCTAACAGAGATCATTGTGCTAGGCATGAAACATTCACATAGCAAAAGAAAGTACAAAACAGACCAAGGGTAGGAGGGGAAGGAGAGGCAGAGAGAGATCAAGTGACTTGCCCAAGGTGTCAAAGGAGGTCAGTGGCAGAGCTGCATGGAAAACTCAGGGATGAAATGCTTTCCCCACTGACATCAGTGGCTGCTTTGCCTTTGGAACCAGGATTTCACCCCAACTTCCTAAGTACTTTTCTACTAGTCCAAAATAAATAAATGAATGAATGTAGGAGCTTCAGATGGGAATTTTGAGTCCCCTTTGAAAGAGTGTCCAAGTAGGGGTTTAAGTATGATTTGGCAGGCCCTGGAACCCTTCTAAATTGGCAGGCCCCTTGGCCCCTCTCGCACCAGTGTGGGCCCCTTCATGCCGGTGCTTACCCCCCTCACACACCTGAGCTACTGGCCCCCAAACACCTGTCCCCTACCCCAGCCACTGCCCCCCTGGCCCAGGTGTTGCTCCTCACACACCTATCCCCCACCCCAGCTAAAAGCCTCTGGCCTCCGTCTCACTGGTGGTTCCCCAACCCCCCATTGTGCTGCATGGTCTTCCCCTGCTGCCCTGGGCCGACCACCTCCCCTGCACCCTTTCCCCATCAGGCCAGCTCACCTATCCCTGAACTGGACCCCCACCAGGACCCCCTTACCTGGCCACCATGTCACTGGAGCTGTCTGGGCATGGGCTGAGGCTCCAGCCTGAGCCTGCTCTCACTGAGCCTCTGAGCATGCTCAGCGAGAGCAGGCTCAGGCCGGAGCCTCAGCTTGGGCCTGGGCAGCTCCCCTTCCTCCTGGAATGCAGCAGAATGCTGTTCCATGGTCTGCTATTTTTCGGGGCTCAGCGTGGGGGCCCCTAAAAATAGAAAACGTAGCTGGAATGCTGCATTCCAGGGCCTGCTATTTTTAAATGGCGGGCCCTGGAACTGAGAGTCCTGGCTCCATTTTCTATTTTTAGGGGCCTTGGAACACTGAGCCCTTAAAAATAGTCGGCCTCAGAACGGGCATTCCAGTGCATTCTGGCCTACTTTAACCCCTGTGTCCAAGAGCCCATATGAACAGCTAGCAAAAAGCAATCTGGTGGTGGGATGCCTGTGCATGAGAAGCCAGCATCACTGAATAGTTACTTATCTTTTCTAGAGTTTTGTTTGTCTGTTTTCAGACATGAAGACAGTAGTTCTCTTTGCATTTTCTAATACAAATGAATGCATTGTGGGTGCAAGAAGTATGAGGGAAGTACTCCTCTGAGATGGAGGACAAAATGCAGCACTTGTAGAATGGTTGAAGTTATGGCTTTATTTCTAGAGACCGTCATTGTAAAGACATTTGACATCTTCCACACCCTGGTAGGTAGGTTCCTAACTGAACATTCAGTGTGATTTCCACATCAGATCAGGCCATTCATCCCTCAGGATTGGTATCGTGCCTTTGGCAGTGGCCAATATCTTATGTTTCAGAGAAAAGTGGATGGAAAAAATCCACAACACCCCCCACACTATTGTGCACCTAGCCATTTGCACAATACTGTGTAAAGTGGGGGTGTATGTAATATCAAGGAAGTAGCAGCAATGGATGGTGTTGATGAAGTAATAGAAGCAGATGCTGTTGCATGGAGATGTAAAGCAGCAGGAGGACTTGCTCTTTTCCCATGTGGCCTCTTGTTTTCTTTCAGTAAGAAATTGCTATGCTGCCAGTCAGCAGTGGGAGTAGGAGAAAGATCATCTGAACAAACAGAACCCAATAATCGACTTAATGGTTAGACTGAAAATCTCATCATGCTCCAGTGGACAGATGACCAACTCCTCCCATCTCTCCTTTTGTGCATAATGGATTGGTCCCTAAAAATCTGGCATGGATACTTAAGGGCCTCATAAAAGTCACTGCAAAGGAATGCTGAGGATTGTTTCAGAGAGAGCTCACTGGCTAGCAGAGCTCTAAGGAATGAGAAGCGAAGCAGTGATTGTTGGTATGGAGACTGGAGGGCTAGCAGAATCTGTATTCCCACAGTGAGTCAGGAAGATTTTGTTTATGGCAAAAGTTAGAAGCTTTTGATCTCCCCCCAATTTCTGTTTCTTCACCTTTCTCATCCTACCCTGACTTTTACTTTCTCTGTTGCTTGCCCCAACCTTTAAGAAGTTCCCTGCATTTGGGAAAAGTCTGTCCTTAGGTAGAAATTCTCAGAGGGGTAGCCATGTTAGTCTGTGTACAGTAAAACCAACAAGTGGCCTGTGGCACCTTTATAGATTAACAAGTTTCTTCAGGGATAAGCTTTTACGAGCGCCAACCCACTTCATGAGAGGCACTTCGTTTGGCCTCAGGTGTGAGGCTATCGCAGTTAGAAGAGAAAGGAAGGAAGGAAGAATACATTATTGTGAGCCCTTCAGTGCCTATTAGAAAGCCCATTATATTGTAAGTATGAGATCTGACACACACACACACACTACCCCCAACACACTGTTGCCATAATATGTATCCAAAGGTAGCTTATAAGGTATCATTGTAAATTGGTTGCACACTGGTCAGGAATCTCATTGCATGATATGTGTGCAGGCTGTGTATAAAGTGTTACGTATGAATGCAGGAACTATGTTATTAAAATATGTTTGGAGGCAATTGATATGTATTTCCTAGACAAAGAAATGTTGTTTCACATGCTTGCCTGTGTCTCCAAGTAAATTGAGTAAGACAGTAGATGTTACATTTGTGTTTGTGTCAACAACAATAGCAAATTAAGAAGAGCAAATTAAGAGGAGGATGTGAAAACTGCATGGCTTGATTATAAGCAAAAGATAATGGAAGAACATTTGCATCAAAGGTAAACAAAGTGATTGAATCAATTAAAAAAGCAAATTGACCAGAGGAGGAGCAGTAGGAGAGAGGAAGTTTCTGTTTCAATTATTAAACAATCAGTTCATAGGCAACTGGCAGATAAGTGGGTTATAATAAGGAATAGCTGGCATGGACCTGTCAAGAACACATCATGCAAGAAAACCCACTTTCCTTCTTTGAAAGAATTATGGTCTAGTGGATGAGGGATGCAATGGATGCAATTTATTTTACTTTTAGTAAGGTTGTTGTCACAGTCTAACATGAGATTCTCATAAGCAAGTTGGGGTAATGTGGTCTATGAACTTACTGTAAGGTTGGTGCACAACTGCTTGAAAGCCTATACTCAAACACTATTTATCAATGGTTTGCTGTGAAACTCAGTGGGCATATCTTGTGGGTCTGGGTGGTCTGTGACCTGCCTGATAAACAGAAGGCTAGTTCCTGTCTTCACGCCTTTGGTCCCCCATACCACTGGAGCCTTGAGCTCCCTGCCATGGCTGAAGAAGCTCCACCCCAGCTGGCCTGAGTCTGGGCTGGACAGCCTCCGGCCTGGAATGCCAGATGGCCGAGCCACCTGATGGCTCCAGTCGTGGGCTAACTAGGCAGCCCCAGTCTCTAGTCGCATCCCCTGCCAGCTTCAGGGCAGAGGCTGAGCAGCACTTGGGTTGGGCCCACAGGGAAAGAGGGGATGCAGGAAGTGGGAGTGGGAGAATGGGTTGGAGCAAGGGCAGGGCTACACGTTAGTCTTCCCTGGTTTAACAAAAACACAGTCCATGTCTGTAGGGTCCTGCAGGAGTCAGTCCTGGATCTGGGACTATTCAACATTTTCAGTAATTAGCTACATAATGGGGTGGAGAGCGTTCTTATAAAATGTGTGGATAACAGCAAGTTGGAGGTCTCTTCCAGGCGTACATTTCTATGGTACTTCCCTATCTTCCAGGACCATTGCGAGTTTAAATCCATTAATGATTGTGAGGCACTCAGATACTAGTAGATGAAGGGCATGTAAATACCCTAATTAATGGGGTCTGAGCTGCTTTTCTAATCAAAACACCACCGATCCTGGGGTTTCACTGGGTCAGAGTCCTAAAATGCAGTGTGCTTTTCAGGAAGCACATTGAGATTCAAGGAGAAGGAGCAGCTATTTTACTATGATTGACATAACTTTAACCTAATAAAAGTGTTTTGGCTATTTTGGTTCAGTCTCAGAACTGTAATATGTTTAGTTCAGTTCTTCTTTTTCTTCTTTCAAGTTATTAATGTAAAGGGTAGACCAGGGAATGGAACCTGTTTTTCTCTCTTCCTATAAAGTGCCACTTAGGGCACCGCAGCAGTGCTAAATGCTGCACTTTGGTTTTCCTCTCAGTATATTTATTTTTCTTTATACTCCTAGCCTCTGCTGCTGGGTTCACTTCTCTTCCACACTGAGAAATAGAGAGAAAAGCTGCCTGAATTTGGATCGATCTCTCTCTCTCTCTCTCTCTCTTTCTCTCTCTCTGTCTTCTTGCTCTTATCTGGTTGTCATTTGGGAATAATTATAGTTATTGTACATGAAAATCTTAAGTTTTAAAAGGAAATGATAATGATTCAATTGAATCAAAAGAGAAAATGCAAGTGACAACTTTTGCAGAATTCATTTCTGAGCAGAGTAGAATTGTCTGAGATTGCCAGGGGCAAAGATTTGTTGCCATGTAGATCTCTTGGAAAAACTGATTTATGTTGTACTGTGGTTAATGATATATTATTGCAGTGTTAAAGCTATACATTTTTGGAGTTTTTCATTCTAATTGGGTAGATTTATTCTTTATGCAAACTTTCAGCAGAGCTATCAATACACAAAATAAATTGCCTGTTCTTAGAACTGGATATCTGTGGATAATATATAGCAAATTACTATACTCCGTTGTGCTCCAGTTAGCTTGATGGTTAAATCCTATTGCACAGTCTATCACATCAACTCCCTTCTTCCTCAAAAAGAAACCCAAAACAGCAACAAAAAACTTTGATAATGGGGAATTTAGCTTACTGAAGGTATTCGTATAACGTAAGTGCATAACTAGAGCATTACCTTAAAAACCTAAGCCTCTAAAAAGACTGATAATAGTCTGGTAGAATAAAGTTGGATAAATATTTTATTAACTGAATGTATGACAGGTGAAGGTAACAACAATACTGATATGTGAAAATTTACCTTACACACTTTCCAATAAAAGCCTTAACCTAGACCCACCAGACATAGCCATGAATTCTTTTAACATATACATCACTACTATCAGCTAGATTGTCACAGCCCTTCTTCAGTCATAAAAGGGGTCAAGGGGAAGAGTTCGTACTCCCCTGCATGTTTGTGCTTTGGTAGTGAATTCAACCTGTAGGAAGAAGATAATTAGAGCATGGACCACTTGGCTGATATACTGCTGCTGGTGTAAAAGTATAGTGGGGAAAGGGACAGGAGAAACCATGATGCCACTTCAGGCATATGGGGTGAAATACGCTGGTCCATGAGAAAAGCCGGATATTTTTTTCCACTCAGCAAAAAGGGGTAGCAGGTAGTAACTGGAATCTGAACATTGCTCTGGCAGCTGGGGAGGTGAGGCGGGAGGGACAGGCCCCCCCCCCCAGACAAGGAGCTCAGTCCCCCCCACCCCAGCTGGCCTCCCCTAATCTGGCTGGACCACTTTGATTGGTTGGAGGGAAAGGCAGTTTTTACATATTCATTTTGTTAGGCTTTCAGACTCGGGCA
This sequence comes from Podocnemis expansa, assembly GCA_007922195.1. Classification (NCBI taxonomy): domain Eukaryota; kingdom Metazoa; phylum Chordata; order Testudines; family Podocnemididae; genus Podocnemis; species Podocnemis expansa. The sequence goes on from ML681989.1 coordinate 53,607,803, forward strand.
TTTTTCACAGGTCTGTTGGGCTCTTTAAGGATATTAGAATAGTAATGGAAAAGGATCACACCAAAAGATTGCTATTAAAGGGTTAAATTTTCTAAGTGGGAGGGGGGAGTTTTGTTTTGAGGAACTTGTTTTGAGCAGAGTTTGTTTCGGTTTTCTTTCTCCTGTTCTAACTGAGAAGATAGAAGCCCTAGTTTTGCTGATCTGTACTGTTGCTTGTGCATTCAACTCTTATTTTAATCCTCTTTCAAATTAGTAAAGTTCTGTTAGATTAGTCCTGACTGCTCTCTGCTTTATTCAGCTGCTTCTGCTAACAAAAGAAAAGTAGCTGCCTTGAGAGGAGACAAGTGGAGAGAGCAGACAAATTGCTGAGGGAAAGCAGAGCTGCAGCCCAAAAAGCTGATAAGGGAGAAGAGGTTTCTAGGACCAGGCAATGAAAAGTCTCGGTGGTTCTTTGTGAAGGCCCAAGTATTCCACCCCATTTCTACCCTATCATGCTGTCTAAGCCAAACTGCTCATTTTCAGGAGCCATTTCACTGGAGAAGATACAAGTAGTGGTGAAAATGCTTTTACTTACTAGGGGTATGGCAACTGGAAAAAGGCTACTGAGAATGATTCAAGTCTGAGGCTGCATAACAGAAGTACAGTCCACAAAGCCTGCATAGTGGCTTGGGAGAGTTACAGACAGGCAAAGGAGGCTCAGTTTTAGCTCAGTTAAGTGATGCTCATAAAGAACTTAGAAAATAGACATTGCGTGGCTACTCCTGCAGAAATTCTTCTGTTCACCTCTAAACAAAAAATTGCTCAGCCTGGATCCTGGGAAAGCATTGAGATGAGTGACAACAGAGAAAATTTTCTTGAACTCTTGCAGCTAGTTGCAAACCATGAACCCAGAATTCAGTCAGTTTACCTTGCAATGCGAAGTATACACATCATACAATCAGAGCCATCCATAGGGGGCAAATCGCCCTCTGCTAGGCTCCGCCCCTCCAGCACTGGGGGGCATGGCCAGCCAGCCCAGGGGAGGGGCAGACCCCAGTGCTGCTCCCCCATGCCAGGGTCTGGGTGAGAGGCCAAAAGGGTGGCCCGGATCAGCTCTGCCTGTTCGTGCCCCCCCCCCCCCCGGCCCCGTGCGCTGCTCTGGGGTCTGTGTCGGAGCAGTGGGGAGGAGGTGGGAGGCAGCGTGGCTGGGGAAGGGGTGGGGGCAGTGATATGGGCTCCACACTGTATCCTGCCCCTTCCCTGCTGCTCTGGCATAGACCCAAGAGCAGCGCACATGGCAGGGGGGCAGACCAGCAGCGCTGAACTGGGCTGCTGCTTTTGGCCAGCTCATCCAGTCCCCAGAATGGGGGGCCAGTCGTGGAGCCCCATGGAGGCCCCCAAAGCATGGGGCCCTGGGCGGCCACTCCGGTCACCCTACCTTAATAACAGCCCTGCATTCAGTTCAAGATGAATTGTTAAGTATCATGAGCAGAATGATTCTAGAGTCAACTTCCCAAGAAATCAAAGAAGCTGGGGTTTTGCATTAATTGCTGATTAAACAAAGGACATACATAAGCCGGAACTAATTTCAGTGGTCCTCTATTATTGCTACAGAGGCAATATGTTTGAACGATTTGTTGGCTTTCATCCGTGTTATTCTCTGAATGCTACTTCACTAATGAGTTATATAAAGAACACTTTAGCATGTTGTGGCATAGATATAAAAAGCTGCATAGCACAAAGCTATGATGGTGCCAGTGTAATGAATGGAGCACCAAATGGTGGGTAAGCACAGTTTCTGGAAGAAGTACCACAAGCTATCTTCATTGTTAAAACCACAGGTTGAACTTAACAATTGTTCATATTTGTAAAAACATACAGGTTGTTGCAAATTTCTTTACTCTTCTTCAACAACTATATATGTTTCTACTGCACTCTTCTGTGCATTCACTTTCACTGAAATGCAAAAAGGAACAGGGAGCAGGATTATTGAATTGAAGAAATTGTCAGACACTTGCTGGGTATGTCAGATTGCATTATGCTTAGCTGTTAAAGCAACACTTTCAGTAATTCTATTTCTCCTGAATATAATCAGCAATTAATTGAATTCTGAATGAAGTGTAGAGGCACATCACATTCTAAACCAGATAGACTCTTGGTTTATATTTTGTCTGAATCTTTTTAATGAAGTGCTTCTTGAACTTAAAGTGGCATCAGATTAATTGCAGAAATCAGATTGTGATGTGGCTCAAGCTTGCTTCCTTCTTAACTCTTTGATTGATAAACTGCAAGATCTGAGGAAACATGAGAATTTCAACAAAATTATGGCTGATCTAAAGATCACCCCAGAAAAAAATTCCATCAAAATGCAAACTAAAGAAAAGAGAATCCGCTCTGTGCCACCAAAATTTCAAAGCTATGTTACTGAACTCAACACAGCAGAAAGCATGTTTGCAAAAGATGACCGTGATTTCAAAGTAAAGGTGTACCTTCCTGTTTGTGACTGCACCACCAGTGAATTTAAAAAATGATTTACAGAAAACTCATGTTTTAAATGGGGTCAGTGCATTCAGTCCAAAGTGCCATTACTTTCTTGATTCAGAGAAACTCAGACTATTTGCCAGACATTACAATATTGTTATGGATGGATTTGAACCAGAACTGAGACTATTTCCAAAAGCTCTAGACAAGTATGTATGTGAAAGAGAAGTTAAAATTGTCACAATGAACCAGGTGCTCTCGAAGAACTGAAAATATCTTTCAGTGAATTCTATCAACTGTTTGCTATTGCTATCACCAAAACTCCATGAAGTGCAGGCTGTGAATGGACATTTTCATGTCTGTGTCAAATTAAGATGTATTTGAGGAGCAGCGTGGGTGATGAACACCTATGTAACATTGCCATACTGCCATTGCCATAATAGAATAGAGATTTTTCAAAACCCTTGACCTTGAAGCAAGGGTTAACTGCTTTGCATAATTGTGTAGGAATTGGCAGATTCCACTTCTGTAGATATTTACCTGTGTGTTTTGCTTCTGTTCTCCTGTCTTTCACTGACTTCCCGCTTTATCAAATTGCAAAAAAAGACACCTCATGAATGGGGAAGAACACCACTAGGCTGGGCCAACTCCCTAACACCTCACAGTATACAGGCTGTCATCCTTTCATTTCTGAAAGATCACCATGACCACAGGTTATCAGCTCTTCTTTATTTGCAAATCTCGTTTCAATTCTTTTGCAATTTCAAATTCCAGACAGTCCTTCCTGTGGAGGATCAGCACCATATGCTCTTTTACACAGCACATCCAAAGTAGTTCTCATACTTACAGTCCAAAAGTCCCCAGAGAAGCTCAAGCTGGTCAAACCAAAGTAATTTACCCCAGGTCACACAGGTCCACTGATCAAAGAGACCATCAAGAAGACCTATCATAGCCCAAGTTTACAAAAAGTTCCTTAGGTTAATGTCACCTTCATTTCCTTCTTGCTTGTGACTGGCATCTGATTCTATTCAAATACATTGTACTTCAGAGGACTATTTTGGATGGTCATTGTGCAGTGTAACAGGAGGGTAAGGGCTGATCTTTTGGGAATGATTGAAACAAGAATCACAAATCAAAGAAGAGCTGCTGTACAGATTCTGATGATTTCCCTGAGTCTGAAATGAAGGAGAAAGTCCACTGATCTCATGAGGTCCCTTCCAACCCTATGATTTGATTGATTGATTGATTGATTGATTTTGTAGTACCAGCTTGATCAACCCAGACCCTACTGCATATGTCTACATCTAGAAGCTTAGTTTGGGCTTGCTTAGTCCAAATGAAGAAGTTTGAAGTTAGTTTGAACTGCGTTTTTTTAGTTTGAACTAAAAGTTAGTTCGAATTAAAAAACTGCAGTTAGTTCGAACTAACTGCTAGTTCAAACTTCTTTAGTTCCAACTAGCATGACTACATTGTGCTAGTTCAAACTAAAGTTTGAAATAAATTCAAACTAAGAAGTTAGTTCGAACTTACCATTTGAACTAACTAGTTTGAACTAAGCTTTGCTAGTGTAGACGGGAGTAAGTTCATCTGGATTAAGTCTCCTTAATCCAGACTAATTTGCTAGTGTAGACATAGCTGGAAAAACAAAAGCATATTTTTGCTTTCTTACCTGGCCAGGGGTTGTCTGGTCTCAAATTGCTCTGCTTCCTCACTGACACCTAATGTATTCCTGGATGTGTCTGTTCTAGTACTAGCTCTAAAGTAAACAACTGTATTTGAAAAAAATTCATTACCACTTTTCTGTTCTGCCTAATTTGCACATAAAATGTTTACGTGGGGATTTGTTTGGAAGTTTTTTCCTTGTTGTAATTTGAATTTGGTTGGTTAACACTTATATAACCTTTTTTACCTGTAGTTGTCTAACTAGAAAAATTATGGGAGTCTGTACCTGATGTTTCCGTTAAAAATAAGATGATCCAGTCCACACATACATTTTAAATCTTCTTTACAGATAACAACCCCCCCCCTCAAAACCTAAAACAGTGAGGGTCCTGTGGCACCTTAAAGATTATCAAATTTCTTTAGACTTTTGTGGGCTCCAACCCACTTTGTCAGTTAGTCTTTCTTATTGCATAATCTTTAAGGTGCCACAGAGCTCTTGTTTTTACTGTTCATGGACTAACATGGCTAACCCTCTGGAACTTGTCACCATGAAAGGAAAATAAGATGCAAGAGAATGGAGAGGGGGGACAGATTAGCCTGCACTCTGATCACTCAGATGTTAATTAGTTCCCTTTCAAAAAGATGATAGGGGGTAATTAGACAATCAGGCTAGCCAGCTGGATGGGATAAGAAGTCAATTATTTCATCAGCCCAAGACTGGAGGCTAGGAGGAAGTGCCGGCGCAGGGAGAATTAGAGCTAGTTGAGCCCAGTTACAGGGGGATCTCAAGAAGGGAGGCCTCTATAGCCTCAGGTCCTGAGGACAGGGCTAAAAAGTGTGGTGGGGCTGTAAATAGACAATTGCATGGGTTTTGTTGTGGAAAGGGTTGCAGGAGCTTAAAATGAAAGGTATGAAGAAGGTACAACCACTGGACTGCATGCAGTTTATAGGAAGAAGGTGGGAGAGGAACCATGCCCCATGACATAAGTGCAAACTGTTTTTTCTTTTCAGGTCATCTTTAATCTCTGTGAGTCAATTTTCCCTGTCTGCACTATTGTCACAGATGCTGTGTGAATGTTTGGGTGATGGAAGGCCTCCCCCAACCATAACATACTCTGTGCAAGGGCCAGTAAAAATTGCAGCCCTTGCACTCTTCTGAGCACAAAGACTAAAGTCCTCTTTCACACCAACTGCTGCTAGCTCGCCCAAAAATGACAGGACGGTAGCTGGTTCTCCTCCCCTTGCACTGAGATCTGTGCTGTGGAGGGATGTGACTACTATAATCCCTATTAGGAATAGTAGGAAGTGTGCCAAGGAGGAGTCACAATGTCCTCTGGAGCTCTCTTCCAGGTGATGTGGTCCCAAGACTGGCCAGTTCCTGGGGACAGTTCATGTTTGCCAGGTACATTGAAGGTGGAGAGCATTAAATATGTGTTGTGTCATTGTAACCAGTACAGATTATCATTCAGACTAATGTATGCATTAACTTAAAATTTAAGACCTTTTTCCACCCACCCTCTTTCTCTAATCTCACCCTCTAATCTCAGTTCAATAGCTTTAGACCTGTCCACCACACCCTGTTCCTGTAATCACCCAGGGTAGGAAAGGTAATGCCACAGGCTTCCAGAGGGTATGGCTGCTATTACTAACCCATCCTTAAATCTAGTCACTCAGGAATGGAGTTGTGCAGGTGGTGATCACACCCAGTGTTACCATTCCCAGTGACGAAGCTATGGAGAAGAAGGGTGCAATTTACAGAAAAGGTGGTGAAAGCGAGAGTGCAGGTAACAGGAGCTGTACTACCAGATTTCTTTTTGAGCAGAGTTGAAAATCAAGATTATCTTTGCAAATTGCAGCAAATCTGGCAGTTTTAAAATCTAACTAGACCTTCTTTATATAATTTTTGTGACTAAACACCAGATGCCTCAGAGATGACAACTGACAAAAGCAGTGCAAATTTTCAAGAAAGTCACAGAGTGAGAAGTACTCCAAGCTGCCCTTTTCTTCTGAGGCTCTCAGGTGTATGAGCAGGCTGAAAATCTTAGATTCATCCAAAGAATGTTTATGCTGATGTTTCTCAAAGCATAGGCACCATGTTCAAGAATGAGATCATCACTATGGCTCATTAGAAAAAGAGTGTTTCTTCTGTAGAAAACTTTTAACAATATTGCTGCTGTTTTCATTGACATTTTCCACAGAAAATTTTGACTTTTTGGTGAAATATTAAAACCTGAAATGTTTTCATTCTGAATGGTGCCATGGTGCCTCATGTGAGTTGTAGCTTGGGTACCCTTATACTCCTCTACTGTGGGCTGGGTTCTCTGTTTTGATTAGCTCTGCCATGAAGTGCCATTTTTCTCTTGAATTTTTTTTGTTTGTTTTTGTTTTTGTGTCTCATAGTTTCCCTTGTCTCCATGCATCATGGGAGAAGAAAAAAGAGTCAATAGGATCTCAAAGAGTATTTTGCCTACTGCCTCCAGCCTTAGATTTGGAATGATCTGAGACATGAAAGCATTATCAATTATTTATAATTTCCGCAAAACTAAGCCTGATGGGCTTTTTTGGAGGAAATGGGAGTGAATGTTTTCTTTATACCAGAGATTTTCACAAAGTTCTTTGCACAGCACATAAAGTTACCATGTAGTTTGGTCAGATCTTTCAGTGAAACACAAAATTTGTTCTCAGCTCTTCTCGGTCAGGTCCCAAATACTGCAGGATTTTGGTTTTGAGTTGCAATAGCTGTACAAGAACATTTGTAATAGGAACCAGTGAACGATGATTCATTTCTGTATTTTACATGAAAAGTACATTTATTTTATAATGAAAGGTGTAGTGGTGACTTTCAAAACCTTTCATTTGCCTTTGTAACTAAGTGACATTACTGTAAGATTCCCCAAACATTCCTTACAACAAACATAGGGAATGATGCAGTGATATCATGTATAGAGTTGTTCAAAACCCTACATTTAGGGAAATTAACTTTTCTAAAATATGGTTTATAGGAAAAAAGACCATTAAAAATTCTTGAGAAATGAAATTTTCAAAATATCTAGTATGAGAAACATCAAAACAAACTTATAAAACTATTTCATTTTGGTAAGTTCAGAGCATTTTGTTTCAACTTTTATATTATATTCAAATATAACGACATAGAAATGTTAAAACTCTGAAGTAAAAACCAAGTGCTTTAACTTTTTATTCAAAATGTTTCAATAAAATCAAAAATTGACATGTTCCAATGAAATGTTTGATTTAGTAGAATAAACATATTCTGATGGAGTACTGTTTCATCAAAGTTTTTGATGAGTTATAATTATTTAATTGCCAAAGAAAAATTGAAGTTTTGAAGGACAGACTTTGCAAAGAATCACTTTGTTGTACTTAGTGTTTTCTGGGAAAAAATGTGATATCAGTTACTGCACATCTGTGTCATTTGGAATTTGAGAGGTTCAAGGTGACCTGCAAATGATAATCTCTATTGAAGTCCATGGAATTATTCCAGAGAGGAAGTGGTATGAGATCAGAATTTGACCCATTGACTTCATAGTGAGTAAGTGCCTTGTGGAGTGCAGTAATTAGCACTGGGGTAGTTTGGAGGACTGTGTAGGCAATGCGTTTCCCTCTTAGCTGATTCTTACTTGCAGTGGTCACTGTCATATTTTCAGTTTATTTTGAGGTTGTCCACTCTTCACTTGCCCTGACAAAGCAATAGTTCATGGAATGATTCTGCAGCATTGAAAGATTTTGACTGATGTCATCCACCAGCCAGCTTTTCAACTGTTCCTTGTAGTGAGCATCTTACCCACATTTGGGAAATAAGAGTTGATTGGGAGATACCACTCTGCAGAAGCATTTATATTCTGAAATTGTCAGTTTTTTGACAGTCACCAGTTTGGGGTGTGGTGAGAAACAATAAGCTGGGTAACCTTTGGGCACTCTATATGTTCCTTTTTTCCTGTATTGGTTTGTCATTCCAAAGCAGGTGTCACAGAATAAGATTATTCATTTCATGGAACCTTGGTTGTCTTGGTGTGGACAAAAGCCTGGGTCCAGCATATAGGCACAGATAGCAACGTATTGTTTTGTGTCCTTTAGCTGGGCCCTTAAGTGTGATGTTGATGTCTCAGTTCTATAATTCTGTTGCTGATTATTTATTACATGGCTGGTGTTTTGGAATTCTCCAGGAGCAACATCTCCTTATATAGGTATTGGTAACAGACAGGAGAAGTCTAAAACAAGGGCTCTATAACAGAATATGATGTGCATTTTTCACCACCAGCTGATAACACTACAGGATTTGGGATGAGTGCGTCCCTTTTGTGAGTCCACAGGATGAAGCTTTATCTGTATTCTCAAAGAGGGCTATAAACCAAGAATAGAAAAGAAGAAGGGTTACTATCTACATAGAAAGCAAAGAGTCTTGTGGCACTTAGACTAACAGATTTATTTATCACATGAGCTTTTGTGGGAGAAAATCCCACTTCGTCAGACGCTTTGAAAAGGAGGATCTTACAGAATGGGATGAAAATAAATGCAGAGACGTGTAAGACATGGGCTCAGGTCATACTGCAACAGCAAATCAGAGCATTTGTAAGGATTCAAACTCTAGGAAACAGCACATAGAAGGAGAGTGAAGTCAAATTACCTGTTGTAATGTGAAAAGAATCCATAGTCATGATTAAGTCCTGCTTTCACACAATCTAATCTGCATATAAGTTTTTGATTTTGGCTGTTTGTCTTTGAAGTCTTGATGTCCCATTGATTTTATTGAGGACCATCATTAACAGATCATCAATGGAGTGATTAGCAGGATGGGAGTGCTCAGCAGCTGGTTTTCTTTTGTGTTGTGATTTCTGATGTCAGTTCTGTACCCATTTATTCTTCTGTGTAGGGACTGTCCTGTTTGTCCAAAGTGTAAGGTGTGGGGGCATTTCCGGCACATGATGGTGTAAATCACATTAGTGGATGAGCAGGTGAAGGACCCTTTGATGCTGTAGCTGGCTTGGTTAGGTCCTATGATGGTGTCTTTTGTGCAGATATGTGGACAAAGTTGGCAGCATTGTTTGTTGCAGGGATAGGTGCCTGCTTTAATGTTTGTTAGGTCTGTAGTTGGTGGTGAATATCTGGTTAAGGTTTGGAGGTTGTCTGTAGGTGAGGAGAGGTCTGTCTCCCAAGGTTAGAGAGAGTTGAGGGGTCATCTTTTTTAAAACACGGCTGCCCCTTTGGAACTTAGCTATCTACATAGAGTGATTATAATTTTTTTTTTCTGTACTACATTTGTTGAACCAGACTGTAATTTTAGTTCTACTCAACAAATCCAGATACTATGTCAAGCAAGATCTCCAAAGAACTCCAAATGAAGCCTACTTAATATAGTAGCAGTCATTAGGGTGCCAGGCTTGCTTCTCCCCTGCAAATCTTCAGCCACCTGCTCCCATGTCTTAGGGCAGGGGTCTCAAACACACAGCCCGTGGGCTGCATGCAGCCCCTAAAGCTATTTCCTTCATCCCGCAGCAACACTATTGTCACCAATATTTGTACTATTATTGTATGAATAGATTACAGTGGTGCGGCCCTTGGGCTAACATACTAGTCCTCATACAGCCCTGTACTAGTCCGTGGTGATTTGAGTTTGAGACCCCGTCTTCGGGTGTGTTTATGCTGCCTGCCCACTCACTCGTGGCAGTATGCAGAGTGCATGCTCTCTGTGCTCAGATAGAATCATAGAAACTGGAAGGGACCATAAGAGGATAGCAGGTGCATAAATAGCGGTGCAGATGGTGAGGTGCTGCTTGGGAAAGTATAGCAGACCCCCTTCCGCCCACCCAGAATCTTTATGGTATTTCCCAGAGGTAGCCAAACTTATGGAACTCAAGAGCCACACAAGTTGATTATTAAACCTTCAAGAGGCACACTGAGGCATATAGCCATATACTTTTACCAACTAAATTGATTTGCTGACGTTCTTTTGCAAGCCACACTTTTTCATTCAAGAGCCACATGCAGATACTGAGCTGCAGTTTGGCCATGCCTGGTATATACCCTGCAGAGCTCTACACTCCCAAGCAGCGCCTTGCCCCACCTAGTCTGCTTTTTTAACAGCATGACATCCCACTGCCTCCTTGCTGCTGGAGACTTTCCCTGTGCCAAAGAAAGTTGCAGCTGTAGAGAGACTCTAGTAGCCCTCTTCATAGAAGCTGTACATCACAGGGTGCATGCTGTCTGTTTTTCACAGAGGCACATGTGCCCTACATCAATCAATCAATCAAATCATAGGGCTGGAAGGGACCTCATGAGATCATTGAGTCCAACCCCCTGGGAACTGAACCCAGGACCTTCTGCATGTTAAGCAGAGGTGCTAGCTACTACACTATTTGCAGGCTGCTGCCAGAATAGACAAGGCCTTAATGAAGCAAATCATTAACCAATGCCTGTTGTATCTGAATCAAGTGGCCAGGGCATGGAGTGGGTTGGCATTGATCTAGAGAGCACTAGTAGTGAGAAAGAAAGACTCTCCTGACTGGGCCTCAGTTCCCTGTACTGGCCATATACTTTAGAAATAAGAGAAGGGGCTGATGGGTTTGAGCAGCAGGTTGGCCTGGATGACCTCCTGGGATCCCTTCCATCCCTAATCTGTGATTCCATGTTTCTTCGTCCAGGCAATCTCTTAGTATGAGGAGGTTGGGGGTGGAGTTACAGAGTCATAAATAAGCAAACATTAATAGTCCCTTTTGGCTTTAGAAAGCAGTCCCACTACTATTCTCCTCTGGGCACATTGGCAAAGGCTGTGAGAGCTTTTCACCTTCTTCTGTAGCATGGAACCTGGCACACTTGCTAGTAGATTCTCTGTACCTTAAAGTCTTTAAATCATGATTTGAAGACTTTATTAACTCAGTTGTAGGTTAGAGGTTTATTTCAGGAGTGAGTGGGTGAGGTTTTGTGGCCTGCATTGTGTGGGAGGTTAGAGAAGGTGATCAGATTGATCCCTTCTGACCTTAAAGTCTATGAGTCTGTGCCTTCTTAATAGGGCTGAGCAACACAGTCTTTGTGCCACGTCAGCTGTATTGGTTTCAAACAGCTATAAAGTGATAAAACCCCCTAGTGTGAACAGTTATGCAGGCATACAAGAGTTTTATACTAGTATATGTTATTTCCCAAAGTCTAGGGCAATCAGCTATTCTGACAAAATACACCTTTAAATGGATGTAATTTCACCCACTCTAGACTTTACCGATGTCTCTCTTTCAGTCAAAAACAAACGAAACACCAGCAGGCTAGAATAGTCATACAGCAGGGACCCGTTAATGCACGAGTGTAGGGGGGACAAGCCCCCGCGACTGCACACAAACAGCCCCCCCCCCCATAAATAAATAAATAAATAAATAAATATAGAGTGCAGCACTAGAAGGCTCGCTCTACCAGTTTCTGTGCCCAGGCCAACTTCCGCCTTTAGGCACCGCGCGCTAGTGAGTCCCATGTGTTAAGTTAATGACTTCGGGGGACATGACCGGAGCACGCGTTAACCAGATCCAAGTGCAAACGCGTCACACGTTAACAGGTCCACACTATATGAGGTCTCCTCCCACAGGGAGGTTAGCTTCCTGCGCAGTAAGCAGCAGTTCCTCTGTATCACAGGAAGACAGTGGCGGGCCTAGGTCGTAGCAATCTGGGCCTTCCAGGGAAAAGTTGGGGTTCCCAGACTCCGGCTGTCCTCCCAGCCCACCATCCTCAGGAAAAGTTGGCTCCTTCTCAGGGGCACCTGCCATGGGAGACCCAAGCCAGCCATCCTGGTACTGGGGTGGAGACCAGTGGGTAGGCAAGTGTTCCCTCTGCTGGAGGGATGGCTGGGGCTGAGGAACCAAGGGAGAGCCATCCTTCCTCTTCAGCAGCCAGGCTGCACTGAGCTCCCTGGCCTTGCTTTTATACTTTCTGCCCTGCCTCTTGAGCTCTGCTTTGATGGATAGGTGTCCAGTGGCCAGGTTGCCTTGCCTGGGGGTAGCCATGTTTCCCCTTTACACTGGTGTGCTACAAAGTAAATAAGACCATTATATTATGTTGACTGTAGGTAGCAAAATGCAATGGGAGGAGACTGAGTAAGGCAAATTCATCTTTTTTTCTGGCAGCAGAGAAAAAATGCTATGCCATATTATATCTTTTATCCTATCCAATTATTTTTGGGCGCTTTTTTTCATTGCCTTTTCATTGTATACAGCTTTCGACATGAAGACAGGGAGAGTCACACACCTACAGAGGGAAGCATTTATTCCAGTACATAGGTCTAATCTGCTCTGGGACAGCTCAGTTGTACATACAATTCTTATATGAATTACAAAAGTCAAGTCAATAGACTAACTGCTGACTGGCCTAGTGGTATATTCTTTATTCTTTTTTGCTTTGGACACTATAGTCAAACATGGATCAATTACTAGTGCTGCCACTCTGCTCAGAGTTTGGATATGGATGCCAGGTTTGTCCAAGAGGGAATGGGTACAATGTACACAAGTTTTGGTAGTTCCAAAGGGGTAGCCATGTTTTGTAGTTCAGCAGAACAAACAAGGAGTCCTGTGGCACTTAAAGACTAACAAATTTATTTATTGCATGAGCTTTCATGGGAGAAAATCCCACTGAGTCAGATGATTTGAAGATAGGGGAATTTACAGAATGGGAGGAAAATAAATGCAAGGAAGTGTAAGTTATGAGATCAGGTCACACTGTAACAGCAAATCAAAGGAGTTGTTAAGATTCAAACACTGGGGAACAGCATATAGAGGAAGGTGGGCTCAAATCACCTATTGTAAAGAGAAAAAAAAATCCAAAGTCCTTCTTTAGCTCTGAAGAAATGTTGTCAATTTTGCATATGAATTCCAATGCTGCAGTTTCTTTTTGAAGCCTTGAATTGTTCTTCAATTGTCTGAGAACAGCTATTAGCAAATCATCAATGATTGTGATTTCTGATGTCAGACATTCAAAAACCAGTAGATGAGCACTTCAGTCTTCCTGATCACTCCATTGAGGATTTGCTGCTACCTGTGCTCAGGCAATAGAATAACAATTCAAGTCCTCAAGGAGAAACTGCAGAATTGGAATTCAGATGCAAAATTGACAGGGCTAAATAAGGAAGATTTTTTTTTCTTATTACTACAGGTGATTTGACTTCATCTTCCTCTATATGCTGTTCCCCAGTGTTCAAATCTTAACTGCATTGATTTGGTGTTTAATGTGTGACCTGATCTCATAACTTACCCTTCCCTGCACTTATTTCCTCCCATTCTGTAAGTTTGCCAATCTTCAAAGTGTCAGACAAAGTGGGATTTTCTCCCATGGAAGCTCATGCGATAAATAAATTTGTTAGTCTTTAAGTGCCACAGGACTCCTTGTAAGTCCTTTTTTCTGATGCACTCCATGGGGAATCATTTGCATTCCTCCTGTGCTGGAAGGGAGAATTAATGTTATGGTGGGAGCTTAAAATGAGGAAAGTAAATGGAGGAAGATGGAGGATCCCAGTGTATACTCACCTAAGAAATAAAATAAATACTAAATGCAAGAAATCATAATACTGGTTCGACTTACCACAATCAGCCATAGGACCTTTCAATAATTATCTCAGGCTATGTTCACACGTAAACTCTTATTTCAAGATAAGTTAAATCAAAATAAGCAAATATTAAATCAAAATATGGGAAAATCTCAAAGTGAAATAGCATGTCTGGGCACAGAACTTGCTATTTTGCTTCAGGAGAGGGGCAGCATGTAAGGTGTGGCAACATGGCCCCCTCGCGGGGCCATGCCCCCACCCAATATATACAAAAATGAAGGCACCCTGGGAAGGAGAAGGGCAAAAGTGTTATTTCGAAATAACAACTATTTCACTTTCAGGTGAGGTTTTATTGTTCCAAAATGACAGATGTTATTTCGAAATAACAGGGTCCCGTCATTTCGAAATAAAAGCCTTATGTGGACATAGCCTCAGAGATCACTGTCTGTATCATCAGTGTGGTACTGTTGTCTCATTTTACCACAATCAGATCAGCCAACATCTGTTGCAAGCTGCCGAAAATGAAATACAATCTGCCTGCGACCCCTGAAATATGCACACAAGGAATATTGGGAAAGCGTTTACCATTCTCTGCAGGTGGATGGTTGGTACACGAAGAGTTTCTAGGCTACCTTGCTGTAGCACTGCATTGCCTCTTTCCCCTGCACACTCATTTCAGAGATTCTTTTTTCTCCTTCTCCCATCTACTGAATTTCCTGTATCTGCCACATCCATGATTTAACATCTATCTCATACAAGAGGTGATTTCACACCCTTCTGCTTATTCTGAATTCACATGATTTGTGCTTCAGAAATTGTTGATCAGAACCTCCTCAAGTGAAGCTGAGATTTCTTTCAGAACTGACTTCATTGATACTGTCCATATTTTGCCACCAATCTGTTTTCCAAATTCCTCCTCATGGCACACCTTTAGTTTAGTACCCTAGGAAAAGAGTGAACTTTTCAACCTGTTTTTATCCACAGTTGAAGGGATTTGAGGTGGGGAGGGAGGGAGGAGAGGAGCGCAAGATGCTTTTGGAACAGTAAATTTTTAAAAATAATGAATGTACATTTTAAACATAACACCTGTAAGTTGTTTTCTGCAATCAGTCAAGCTTTTACAGCGCTTGATTGAATAGACAGTCATCAAACACATATTTTTGCACTCTCCATGTTCAGGGGCACTTGATTTGTCATTACAGTACAAATAAATCTAAACTGTTCAGCTTCTTATTAGACTAATCTAATTTCTTACTCAATCTAGTTTGCCTTTCAGCAAGGTTTCTGGTGTGTCATAGTGGCAATGACATGAATTCTTCAGTATGTTATCACTATAACCAGATAACAAAATGTCATCCTTACTTTTTGTGGCATGGTCACTTGGCCTCAAGTAGATGCTGTTATTGTGTTGTGGCCTGAGCAAGAAAAATTACAGGTAAAGCGACTTGGCTTACTCTAACCTGGCCTGCAGCCCCTGCAAAGTTTGTTGCCAAGTGAGAGCATCGAGCTACTTATGAAGTAGGCATTAGGACCTGTTGATCTCCTATGCAGGGTTTTGGTAATGTAAATCCAAGGTGTGTACTGAGCTGATAGCCAGAATCAGTTGTAGTGATTAATCTGATCATTTCTTATTTTTTTATTGCAGTGATTGGTATCACATCATAGATCTCTGAGAGCAAGTGAAGAGCTAATATATGGGAACCCATGTAGTGGAATAACTTGAACCTGACTGCAAAGGAAGAAAAATGGGGAAGATTTTCTCAGGGACATATAGAGGGAGATAAAAGTAAAGTGACCAGATAGCAAGTGTGAAAAATTGGGTTGAGGATGGGGTAATTGGCACCTCTGTAAGAAAAAATCCCCAAATATCAGGACTCTCCCTATAAAATTGGGACATCTGGTTACCCTAAATAAAGGGTGACTCTGAATTGCCAATCTGAGGAGGAGAAAACCAGGATCACTTACAAAAGACAAGAGGGGTGAGGCTGCTCAGGTTTGGGGCAAGAAATTTAGGCCTGATTGCTTCTGGCATGAGAAGAAAAGGAGGCCTGAAAGGGCCAGATAGAGAAATTCACAGGGGAGTTTTCCAGAGGACCCTCTAGCACAGGGGTTTTCAAACTTGAGGTTATTGCCTTTCAGAGGGCCTCAAGGGAGTTATTGGGGAGGTGGTTGTGGGCTGTCAACACTCACAAATGCTGGTAAGAGTGGCATGGCATGAGGGGAGGCATCACTCCTTGGGATGGAGGGTCATCAGAGCCTGAAATATTTTCAAAAGTTTGAGAACTTCTGCTCTAGGAGCTGCAAGAGGAAAGTCATGTGCTCCCTTTGACTATTCTGGTCATTGATGATGTTTACAAAGAAGATAGTGGGTTCATTTTCCCATTTAGTTTTATCTGCTGGATAGACTTTTCTTTGGTTTGTTTATGAAAAAAAGAAAACACTTCAAAACGATTTTGCAAATATCCACATGAATTCTTCAGTTTCCTCTTTCCCTTTTTCCATCATGCAGCAAGCCTGTGAGCTGTAGTAGGTGCAAGGGGACTGGGTGGAGGGTGTGGCAAGAGGTGACTGTTAGGGTTTTGGCTCTGCGTAATGATGGGTTCACTAATTTTTTGCTCACTTCTTTTCTGATCAGCTCCTGGCAACCTCTGCCTGGGTTGCTGCACAGGAAATTTGAACTGAACTTCTACAGGGTCCAGGAGGCTGGGCCAGCTCAAGCGATTGTGACACCCGAAGCCAAATTTTGCTTTGTCCCCCCTCCCCATCTCATTCATGTAACTTGAAAAAGGTTTTCCAAAGTGCATTTACAACCTAAAATTCAAATAGCAAGATTAATTCATTCCTTTAATCTAAATATAAATATAAAATAATATTGATGAATTTAAATTTAATTAATAAGTAACATTTATCATGTAGAAACTTACTAAAATTTTGCTCTCTCTCAGTCCCTAGGTGTCTCAAGATGACATCCAAAAACTGAGGCAATGAAGGGGAGAGGCAGGGGGAGACAATCAGCGTCTGCTTTTGAAAACTTACCTGATGCCAGGGGTGTCGCTGGCGCCGGGCACACGGAGCACGTGCCCTGAATCCCGGCGCCAGTGCCCCGGGTCTGGTGGGGCCCGCCTCTCCTGGTCTCTGGCCCAATTGGGCCAGAGATCTGGGGTCCAGTCACCCGCGGCCATGGCAGCCCTGTCCCCAGCCAGGGGTCTGGGGCCCAGCCGCCCACAGCCATGGCAGCCCTGTCCCTGGCAGGGAATCCAGGGTCCAGCCGCCTGCGGGCGCAGTGGCCCCATCCCTGGCCAGGGATCTGGGGCTCAGCTGCTCGTGGCCGCTCCCGTCCTTGGACGGGGATCTGGGGCTCAGCTGCTTGTGGCTGCTCCCGGCCCCATCCCCGGCTGGGGGCGTGGCCTGCGGCCAGGGGACATGGCCTGGGCCGGTGCCCCAGGTGCTTCCCCTGGGGCAGCAACACTCCTGCCTGATGCACGTGATTTCCCAAAGGCCACAGAGCAAAGAACTGCAAAACAAGCAGAGTTTTGTGGCACTTTGAAAGACTAATGTGCCACATGACTCACGGCAACCTCTTTGGAATTTGTCTTCAGAAAGGAAGGTTTAGGGACCTAAACATCAGGTTTGACTCCTGCAGGTTTTAACTGTAGCAGGATCACCTTGGCTTGCTATCTCTACAAGGTAGCCAGGTGGAATTCTCAGCAATTTACTGTGCAGTAATCTTTTTGATGAGATCTTAAAAATCCAGGACACATCTTGGGCTCCAGACCAGCTGTCTCTTACCTCCTATTGGACTTGTGACACATTACCTCCTTTCTCTATACCTTCACTGGTTAGCCTGTAAGTTCTTTGGAACAAGGGCTGTCTGTCTTTCCATTTGTGCAGTACCCTGCTGTCACGGGACGCACATCTGTGCATCCTGGGTTATGATCTAAAGCATGATTTTCCCGTTCACTTGTACACTGATTGTACGGTTTGTTGCCAATTACACCATGCTATGTTTCTTTATGGATGCTCCTAACCTATTCTACATGATTAGTATGATACCATGTTTCCTACAACTTCTTGCTTGTGCACAGACATGTAGCATGTTTAGCATGGCACAGGGGGTCAGTGAGAGGGAAACAGAGCGCCCTCCCAGCAAAGTTCCAAAGGGGCAGCCATGGTAGTCTAGTCCAGCAAAAAAACCCAAGGAGTTGTGTGGCACTTAAAGACTAACAAATTTATTTTCCGCATGAACTTCCATGGGAGAAAATCCCACTTCGTCAGATTCTGTAAGTTTCCCCATCTTCGAAGCATCTGACAAAGTGAGATTTTCTCCCATTTCTTTGTCTGCTCTGAGCCACCTCAATCAGCATATCTTTGTAAAAACAAACAAGGAGTTCTGTGGCACTTAAAGACTAATAATTGATTTATTGCATGAGCTTCTCCCACTTTGTCAGATGCTTTGAAGAATTCTGTAATTTGTCTCATCTTCAAAGCATCTGATGAAGTGGGATTTTCTCCCACAAAGCTTTGTGTGATAAATGAATGTGTTCTGGGCTTTAAAAATGGCACAGGACTCCTTGTTTGTTTTTATTGAACTAGATTAACCTGGCTCTCATGTAGTTGTGTGTGTCAGGTTTGGTGGCTGTCTTTTTTTTTTTTCTTTTTTTATATTTACAAATAAATGTGGTCTATTGCCTTGTCCCCTGAAGAGATCCTGCTGCTAGCATTGTGAGGGAGTGGTACAGCCACCCTCAGGCCCCCCTATTGCGATGCCATCTGGGCTTGTGAGGGAAGAGAAAAGAGGAGCGAGACCCCAGCCACACTGTCTGGGATGTGCTGGGGGAGCTCTCCTCAGCCCCCTTTTGCAAAGTGCATTGAGATGAAGAATGCTATAAGGGCTAAATCCAACAGGATTATTTCAGTGTCTATTTAGCAGTTTTCAGCTGTAGATCTCAAAGCATTTTTTCAAAGGGAGGTAAGCCTCATCACCATTTTTATTTTCCAGGTGAGGAAACTGTGTCCCAAAGTGACTTTACCAAGCAGGTCGGGGCAGAGCCTGACCAGCTTTGGTCTCCGAAGTGTCAAGCCCAGTGCTCTAGGAAATGCTGTCCTTCTGTGTATAGTTTAACTTTTTTTTTCTTTTTAAACTAGAGACATATCATTGATTTTAAACCAGATCATATTACCGTAAGCAAGCTTTGGCACCCCCCCCCCCAACACACACACAAACCAATGGCCACAAAGGGAAACTAGATGACACTGGAAGGGAAAAGAGACTGCTATCACCAGCCCAAAAGTCTGTGTCTTCTCTCTTCATTGCACTGACTAGATAACTATGCTCAGATCCAATCTTATCTACACAGAAGTGACTGCCAGCAGCTGAAAAAGAAACAAGGAGTCCTGTGGCACTTAGACTAATGAATTTATTTATTGCATGAGCTTTCCTGGGAGAAAATTCCACTTTGTCAGATGCTTTGAAGATGGGAGCAACTAACTCCTAAAAACCATGTGCCCCTTGCGTTCCCTGTTCTTGTTTCCCCTCTGACTTGGCTCTGAAACAACAATCCCAAGAACCCCACTGAACTCACTGTCCTGGTTGCCACTTCAGCAAACAGGTATCTCTTACCCCAGCTCCTCCTGGTCCCCCAGGGAACACTACTGCTTGGGCTTGGTGGGGAAGATGAGAGAGAGGAGACAGCGCCAGCCAAGCTATTTGAGTTTGAGGGGGGTGGGGAGCAGGGGCCTTGCTGGCGCTGGGCACATGGGGCACATGCCCCAAATCCTGGCTCCAATGCCCAACAGCTGGCGGGGCCCCACCTCTCCTGGTCTCCGGCTTCACTGGGTCGGAGATCAGGCGCCCAGCCACCCGCGGCCGCGGCAGCCCTGTCCCCGGCTGGGGATCTGGGGCTCAGCTGCAGAGGCCGCTCCTGGCTCCATCCCCAGCCAGGGACCCCAGGGCCCAGCCTCCCATGGTCCCCGGCTTGAGATCTGGGGCTCAGCCACCTGCAACCGCGGAAGCTGCTCCTGGCCCCTCCCCAGCTGGGGATCCAGGGCTCAGCTGCTCACGGCCGCTCCCAGCCCTATCCCCGGCCAGGGGGTGTGGCCTGTGGCCAGGGTGCATGGCCTGGGCCCGTGTCCCAGGTGCTTCCCCAGGGCAGCGATGCCCCTGGTGGGGAGTGTTTGATCTTCCTGCAACTCCCAGCAATTCCACCTGGGACTAGAGCTTCCTGCAGTCCTCAATGGCTAGTGTCCACCCCCCTTACCTATGTTATCCCTCCTGGACTGTGAGTCATTGGTAAAGGTGCACATTCCTTTAAATCTTCAGCATCTGTCTGCAGAGGGATTTAAAGTGCCCTCTGCCTACATGACTTAAGTTGCATGCTGACTAACAGTGCCTGTGCTGCTAGGAAAGAGTTAAATAGATGGGAGCCAGCTTGATTTTCAAGGGGGCTAGCGACATGCCCCTAGGAACTGTCACCCAAAACCATGTCTCTTTCTGGTCCTACGGTAGAGCTGGCCCTGGCAGGAGGTACAGAGTCCCTAGACGAATTTCCTCTCTCAGTGGAAGTGCTAGGGTCCCATGGTCACGCCCAGCTTTGCAGAGGGGGATGGGCAGCATTTGGACGAAAGCACAGTCTCTGTCTATCTAGCCTCTAATAACTATTCTTGTGACATATATTCACAGCTGTGGGGGAAACAAATGGGAACACCAGTTTTCCTGGTGGATCTGAAACATTTTCATGTGGTGCTGTACAAACACATTTTTTGTTCCTAGGCTTTATATTTATGTTTGCTGCTTTAAAGCAATTCAATTACAGTCTAGGAGGTTAACATTACAAAGCTCTTTCTAAATGAGAAAGCCCTATAAGTGTTCTGAGACAGCAGATGGAGCTGCGTACCTTGTAGAACAGAGTAGCTCTGGTTAGACTTATACTGTTTAGAGTTATATATTTGTGTTGTATCCATATTTCATTTTATTATTTCAATAGTAGTTCTACCCATTCCATGGAAAAAATATAAAATGTGTTATTTCATGTCTGACAGTGATAGTTTATAAAAAAAAAAAAATCAGACTGCTGCTTGCCCTATTCATAATCATCAAGTGCCAGATGAAGGAAACCATTTTCCACTTGCAGAATGATCACTGTTAGTGTTTCTTGACAATCCCTTTAATCAAACAGTAGGAATGCTGCTAGCTCTTAACATCACATTTGCCATGTTGGAGTTACTGACATCCTCTTGACGCTATTGTTGTAAGTCCCTGTTTTTGAAGGATTTACAAACACACACACGCCTTTTGAATTGAGATTTGGCAAAAATGTTTGTAGTCCAGGACCAATTTTTATTTCCCACCTCTAAATTCTGAACAAACTAATCTTGGTTTTAAATCTGAGGAAAATCTCAAGGTTTCTAACTGCTTTTCTGAGTCAGTTTTTTGGAGCTGATATAATCTCAGTGAAAAGACGTGGTTTATTGGGCCAGGCTTTTTTTTATTTTTTCTTATTTCATGCAATGCTACCACAAACAAAGGAATTTTTAAAAGTCCACATAAATTAAACAAATGTGAATGGTCTTATGAAATTATGGTAAGTGAAGAGGTGAAACACAATTCTTCTCATGGTTCCCTCTGTCAAATACCCCACATCTCCTGCCTTTGTGGCCCTGCTGCTGAAGTATGTAGGAGAGCAGCACATGAAAGAAAGAGCACCCAAACAACCACCGTCTAGGAAAAACCCCAGGCGTCATCAGCTTAAACGAGACGGTATTGCAACCTTCCAAGCAATCATTACCACTTTAAAAATTTTGCTAACCATTTGGGGGGCTTCTCATTCATATGCAAGGACAACTGAACACATGTACAAAATGTAAATAAAACAAAATGCAAAAGGCAGTGTGCCCGATTTCATTTATTTTACAATGGGTATGGTGCTAAATGACATGTGTTGGGGCACATGAATTAGAAAGATATGTTACTTTGTGATAGGCTAAATTTTCATGTCACAGTCCAACACACAGTAGCTTCGAAAATATTATTATGAAAAAAAAGAAGCATGGGCTATTTCAGTCTCTTCTTAAAACCACTTGACATTCCTACTTTTCGTTCCTTGAATTGTATTCTCAAGTAAATTCATTTATTCTATATAAATGCATGTTTCCCCCTTATTCGTCTATCCCCAATGTGAACAAGTTTACTAAATTATCAGTTCATATTTTAGCTTGTAAAATACACTTTTCAATTTTTTTTCCCACTAGCTATGTTGGCTGATGTTTTCCACTATTAAGTCATCGTGTGATTGCATGAAGAAAGTGGCAAACTGAGCACTCCCCCTAAGTATGGTGATGGATGGGGGGCCTCTCTACCAGTGGGGCCCTCCCCTTACTAGAAGGCCTCCACCTGCCGGTGGGGCAGCTGAGGCCAGAGGCCAGCTGCAGCCTGGCCAGTCAATCCCAGGGGAAGGCAGGGCTGACTAATGCTCATGGTGTGGTTCAAGGGCCTCTCCATAGTCTGTCCTGGAAGCGCAGCTAGACCATGGCCAGCCTGCATGCCCCCGGGGGTGGAGTGGCCGGCTCAGGGGCAGGGTGAGAATGGGAGAGCTCGGCCTGTGGGCTGGCTCACTTTGCACCTAGGGGCAGATCAGCTGGCCCAGAGGTGGGGCAGTAGCTCAGAGACCGGCCTCAGGCCGGCAAGGCCCACTCCCCTTCTCAGTGCCATGCTGCTGGCAGGGTGGAGGGACCCCCATATTGTGGTGACTCCCTGGGCCCAGGTCCCATTGGCCCATGCGCTAATCGGCCCCTGCCTAAGTACACCTACAATTGTCATCAGTCATTGAATGATAAGTTTTACAGCCATGACAAATTGAGCAGGGAGGCTAATCTGTACTGAGGGACACCCTGGAGGGTCAGTGAAAAAAGGCATGAGTTCATGATTAAAGCTAAAGATCTAGGACAACTTATTGAAAGTTTTAATACTATTATCCCCACCTATAGGTTAAAAGAAGGGACTAAATGAATTCTTGCCTACAGTTCATATGCAAGGCATTCAAATAAGTTGATATTTTGAATGGAAGTTTCGCTTTTGAATTGGAGGTGGTACCTGGACTCCTTATGTTTTAACTCAACAGGCTGCCCTAATATATCAGGCTGCAGGAGGAAGAAGGCCTCCATACAGACATGCTGGAAGGTAAATAGCTGCAATGAGAAAGTTAGGCCAGACCAAACCAAATTTCTAGTATAGTGATCCAGTCCAAACAAGACTTGTCTGGAGACGAAGAGAACTATAGCACTGCTGTCCAAAGAGAAGCCAGCTGGTTGGAGAAGAGACATCAAAGCATTCTTGTGAAAACAACTATATCAGCGGAGTGGCACACTGTACCAATACACTAAAACTGCTGCCCATGAGCAAAAAAGGGCAGTTTTACTAGTGTAGCTGAGCTGTGTCCTTACTAGGAGCGTTTGCTAGAACAGCTATGTTCTGTGTTAAACCCTTGAAGAACATAGCTTTGCTGGAGAAAGACTGTAGTGTAGACCTGCCCTCTGATGCTAAACTTAAGGCTGTCTAAAGTGTATCAGTTACATGCTGTGTTCCTGAGGCCTATCAAAATTCTGGCATAAAACATGGTCTGGGTTGAAGTCTAGGATAAACCATCTCAGTTGAGTCTCAATATTTGTACTTTACATTTAAAAATTGCTAATTGAAACAAATTTGACTTGCAGCAAAAATTTATGTATAGCAGATCCAGCATCACAAAATCTTTTCAGTTCCTGTGGCACCCCTGGATAAGTTAGGTTGTCAAGTGAATACTACCTTGTTGACAAAGGAGCATAAAAAGTGTTGCTATGAGGTGCTCCACTGACTATCTCATGGCTTTACTGGCTGTCTTCAGGGCAGTAAGCACACCACTCAGTAGCAAGTCTTTTCAGGGTAGAGTTCTAAAGATATATTTTTGTTGTATAGTGAAATTACACTAACTGAGAACAATATTTTCAAAGAAATCATGTTTCCTGTTTTAGACAAAATTTTCCAGTTTCTGTCTTTGCACTTCTAGAGCAATTCTACCAGATTGACTTGAACGGACTAACTTGACTTGATGTGGCTAAAAACACAGCACTTAGAAACAAAGGTGTTAATTAGCTACATTGTGATAATTCACTGTAATAGTTCCATTAAACACTGTTATGCTGGAGGTTTGGTGACCGCCACCAAATCTGTCCCTGATTGATGGGCACTAACACACCACTGTTGAAACCGTTGTGCATACCAGCCATCTTCTGTTCATGTTAAACAAAGGAACAATTAATTGCTCATCTGTTTAGTGATCCTGAAACCCTAGTAGCCACTACTCCAAGACTAGATTGGAAGTAAATACAGGGAGCTGTGTATTGGTAAGATACCAGGAATGTATGTATCAGAGGCAGAAGTCAGGACCCTGTGGACCTCAGAAAAAATATAGAGAGCTTTTGTAGCTGAGTGATGACTGGAAAAAGACTGGGAATGGTGATCAAGGAAGCTGCCTCCTGTTCAAATGCTACTGTGTTCAGGAAAACAGGACTTTGTGTATGTTCTTTACAAATAAGCAGGTTTGTACGATAGGAAAAGCTGACTCTATCATCAGTTTCTTCCACTTATAGAAACAAGCCACAAAGTCCCAAATACTGGCTAACCACAGAGGCTAAAAAGCACAGCACTACTTACAAAGATTTTGTTACCCAGGGTTCAAGGTGCCAACGTTGTAGTTCCCAAGTATATACCAAACCTCCAATCTAACAGAACTTACTGGAACTGTTGCAGTGGATTACTGTGTGACTGTCTACTTTCCACAGTCTCCCCCCATGGGGTAGGAGTGCCTTGTACCCACAGGCACAGGGGACGGGACGGGATGCCCAGTGCCACTGGGGTGGGGTGTGGTAAATGTGGCAGTTGAGGATACCTTCTGTTCCTTGCAGCTGTCAGGTAAGCTTGGCTGCTGGGACCCAACTCTGGAAGTGAACAGGGAAGCACTGAAGAGCCAGGCTTGGGAGGGGAGTAGAAAGATGTGCCCATGGGTACTGACTGACTGCTAAACAAGGTCCCTGCTGTCTACAGCTCTTTAGCACAGCCCCATCTGCTTTCCCTGTGCAGACTGTCTGGCAGGGCACAGGATTGGGGGCCTGTGCCTCAGAACTGCATTGATGGGCCAGGGTCAGGAAGAGGCTTTTACTGACAGGGGAGTCAGTACTACTTAGACATAGCCTTCTTCCCTTTTTTGCAGGCTCTACCAATGGTCCCTCTAATTACTTGTAGACTGTGTGTGTGCAAACAATTTCTTTGTGTGCGCAAAAAACGTTTCTTTGTGAGCCCCAACATTAGCACTATTGAATTTTTTTGTGCGCACTTTATTTTGTTGTGTGTGCAGGTTTCATGACCTGTGTGTGCGCACACAAGCGCATAGCTTAGAGGGAACAGTGGTCTCTACCAACAGTCCCAGCAGAGGAACATGACTGGCAGTGGGGGAGCAAGGCACGCTGGTAGCCAGGACCAGTTGCACACAGCCCTGTCTGCTTCCCCTACTCAACAGAGCCCCCTCCAAACTCAGCCTCTCAGCATGGCCTCATCAGGTATTCATGTCTCCCCCCAACAAACAGTTTTATTGCATCTCTTCCATCCCCTGCCCCTTGGATCATGCCCCATAGTTTGGGAAGCTCTGTACTTCAGGTACCATAGGTTCAGTAAATTGTGGCATTGAGTCTGCATTACTATATTGTCTAATTTTACGAACTTTTGTCATGGGAAGGGAAGGTGGTAACACTGGTTTTGCATAGGTATTGAAATAGTGCTAAAGGCCCTCCTGTGCTGATTTAGTATGGGGCAAGCAATTTTCTGTTTACATTAGGGATGTCCGCTATGATACAGGAATGGTTACCATGTTTCAGGTTCCTAAAAAGTGGGTATTGCTGGAGAGAGGGAGAGGGAGAGGTAGAGATGGGTACGTTTGGGAAGTAGTAGAGAAGTTTGTGTGTACTGAGAGGGGTACCTGGATGTGCAGGAGGGGGTACCTGAAGCCTCACCTTTGAGGTAAATGGTGCAGTGTCACTCCCTATCATGGTAGCAGGTGTACACCCATGCAGTAGCAACGCCATCAGTCAGTGTCCCCTATGAACTGTGGCCTGGGTGGTCAGCATCTGACAGCTGCCAGGGACCAATCAGATGTGGGTGCAGGGGAGGGACCAATCAGGGCTCTTTCTGAACTTGAACACCAGCTCCACAAAAACCTGGACTTTGTTGTTTTAAAAATCCACCTGAACAGAGGGTGGAGGATCAAAAAAGAGGCAGTGTCTGTGAAAATATGGATGTATGGTAACCCTAAATATTGGACTGTTGGTGACCCCATCTGGGGTCAAGTTGCCTGTACAGGCAAGCGCCAGAAGGCCCTGGCTAGTGTGAAAACAATCAAGCCAACATAACCTTGCATGCATAGCAGTGTAACTTTGCATGTCTGCTGTGCAAGGGATGCCATTTTGCTTTAACAAATGGCTTCCTCCATGTAGTGTGAGCTCGAACACAGGGTGCATGTGAGGTCACGCTGTAAGGTGGATGCTATTTTGAGAACAAAATGGTGTCTTCTTTGGAGCAAATGTGCTGGTATGCTGTTCCAGTGCAATCCAGCACCACTCATACAGCAGATACAATAGTAATGAAACTCCAGGCACAGGATCAGTCTTGGTTTCACAACAAACCAGTGCTTGGTCCCCTGTCAGGTGCAAAAGATAAAAGAGTTTTATTTGGCTGTATCACCCTCTTAAGGTAGGGCACTGCCAACAGCACTTTTACTCACCAGCAACAGGCAAGTAGGGTTGTAAAAGTGTAACTGTTTAGACAGTAAACAGCTATTTGAAGATTTAAACAGTGGATTACTGTTTAAACTTGTGGGGAGTGGAGGGGCAGCTAGGCTCAGCTCCCCAGATCAGCTGGGCAGTTCCTGTTGGCAGTGAGGAGCAGAGCCCAGCAGAGAGTGGGGTGGCCAGAGCTGGGCTCAGCTCATCTCCCAATGAGTGAGAGCTGCCCAGGTATGGCTCGGCACACATGGCGGCGAGGGAGCTGCGGCTGGGCAGCTCTCACTTGGTAATGAGGAGCCAAGCCCGACATTCTGCAACTCTTTAAAAGTTCTGTTTTTCTAGGATTTTTACAGCCCTACTGGTGAGAAATCCAGGGCAATGGCCCCACACCAGGCCTACCTTCCATCACAGAGGCTGTGTCAGGGAGTAATCACTAGTCAGTTCCTGACCCCACCGTGCTGGGAGGTCCCCCATCCCACACAGATAGCCTTCAACTGCACTGGGCTCTACCCTTTTAATTCCTGTCCCCAAGCCTGAGACTCTTAATGCAGGGAGGGGCTGATTACACCTGCAGCAGCTCATTAACCCTCTCCTAAACAGTGTGCATTTATGCACCCCCCCCCCATCCAACCCTCCAGAATTATTAATATATTTATCCTTTGAGGTAAGGAACTATTGTTATACAGCTGGGGAGCTGAGGTACAGATTATGATTTGCTCATGATCATGCAGGAAGTCTGGTGGAATAAGAAGCTAAACACAGGTCTCCCTGGTTCTAGGATGGCACCCTACAGTGGACCATCCTTTCCCTTAAATAAGCTGTTTATATAAGTAAAGCTACTCACGTGCCAAAATGTCTGCATGATTGATTTCTGTGTTTTTAGTGAATCAGCTACTTGATGCATTCATTTCTAGGACATTTTCTGACAACTGATTTCAGGTAATTTCTAAAACCACATTCTGTCTCTTAGCAACAGATGTTGCTGAATACCAGAAGGGTCACCTGCAGCCTCACACCATGATCTGCATTATCCAAAAAAAAAAAAAAAGTGAATGGTTTTAAAATCAGAAAGATAATTAAAATCAAAGCAGATTTCTTAGGTAGCACAAAAAAATCTGTTAATCTATTACTTGTCAACAGAGCATCTTGACATCTTTGCAGTTTTCATATTCAGGATAAATATGTTTTTGAAACCTGTTATTTTGCAGATGAATAAGTTTTAAGGCCAAAAGGGACCATAAGGTTATCTAGTCTGACTTCTTCTGTAGCACAAGCCAGATAATTTCCCGTTACTTACCCCAGTACAAAGACCACTATATTGTGTTTGACTAAATATTTGGCTGATGCATGTCTTCCGGAAGGGTACCTGGTGCTCTTGATCTGAAAAGCAAACAAGGAGTCCTGTGATGCTTTTAAAGACTAACAAATTTATTATTTATTTATTATTTGTTAGTCTTTAACAGTGCACAGGACTCCTTGTTTGTTTTGCTGAGCTAGATGCCACAGCTACCTCCTTTGGAATTTTATCTGAAGACATTCATACATAGAGAATCTACCACTTTCCCTGGTAGTCTGTTCCAAAAGTTAATCACCTTCACCATTAAAAAATTTGTGCCTTGATTCTAATTTGCATTTGTCTGGATTCAGCTTTCAGCCATTGGTTCTTATCTATCAAATTCTGACAGTTACTTCTAATCTCTGAGACTTGTTGAGTCTGCAGCTCTGGGGAGCCAAGAGTTTCAGGAAAAGAGTGAGAGGCAGCAGTGTTTTGAAGGGAAGGGAATGAGTGGGAGAACAGAACCACTCAGGGGTCTGGGGATGAGGCGGATTCCAGTTGCATGAACACCCCTCCCTCCCAGCACTGTTGTATCGGTGTCCCAGAAAGCCCAGGCACTACAGCAATATTTCAAAAACTGGCCTGTCTTCACCAGCCCTGGTCTACATTATATTCTGTCTCAACTCCTTGCTTCACTCCCCCCTTTGCACTTTAACTGCTGTTCCTGAGAGAAAGACAGCTCTGTGTAGAACACTGGATGTAAGTGACCATGTGATGGAGCATTGCCTTTTATGATGAGATGACTAGCTCTGTGGATATGGGTAAAGCAGTGGACATGATATACCTTGACATGAGCAAAGCTTTTGAGAAGGTCTCCCACAGTATTCTTATCAGAAAGTTAACAAAGCTTTGGTTGGATGAATGGACTCTAAGATGGAAAGAAAACTGGTGACTAGATCATCAGACTCAAAGGATAGTGCTCAATGTCTAGTTGGCAGTCAGTAGCAAGTGGAGTACCCCAGAGGTCAGTTCTGGTACCAGTTCTGTTCAACATTTTCATTAATGATTTGGAGGAGTGAATTGCACCCTCACCAAGTTTGCAGATGACAAGGGTTGGTAGGAGGTGGGTGGTGGTAGACAGTCTGGTCAGAATAGGATACAGAGTGACCTAGACAAATTGGAGGATTGAGTCAAAAGAATTGTGATATGGTTCAAGAAAGACAAGTGCAGACTCCTGCACCTGGGATGGAAGAATCCCATGCACTGCTACAGACTGCAGACTGGCTGGCTAAGCAGCAGTTCTGCAGAAAAGAACCTGCGTATTACAGTGGGCAAAGAGCTGGATGAAAGTCAACAGTGTACCCTTCTTGCCGGGAAGGCTAATGGTATATTGGGCTGCCTTAGTAGGAGCACTGCCGGCAGATCGAGGGACATGATTATTCCCCTCTATTCAGCATCGGTGAGTACTGTGTCCAGTTTTGGGCCCTCCCACTACAGGAAGGATGGAGACAAACTGGAGAGCATCCAGCAGAGTGCAACAAATATGATTAGGGGATTGGAGCATATGACTTGTGATGAAAAGCTGAGGAATCTAGGCTTGTTTAGTCTGCAGAAGAGTGAGGAGGGATTTGATAGCTGCCTTTAAATACCTGAAGGGGGTTTCCAAGGGTAGATTGAGCTACATTATTCTTAATGATAGTAGATGACAAAACTAGGAACACCGTCTCAAGTTGCAGTGTGGCAGGTCTAGGTTGGATAATAAGAAAACCTTTTTCACTTGGAGAGTGGTGAAGCACTGGAATGGGTTACTCAGGGAGGTGGTGGAATCTCTGTCCTTCGAGGGATTTTTTTAAATCCTGGTTTGACAAAGCGCTGGCTGGGATGATTTAGTCAGGGTTGATCCTGCTTTGAACAAAGGGTTGGATTAGATGATCTTCTGATATCATTTCCCACCCTACTCTTCTATGATTCAACTGTGAATCCAGGAATAGAGACTATTGAAGCTATAGTAGGGATGCAGAGGGGCAAAGGGGAAGGGTCTCAATTCTGTTAAGTGCTGAACTTCCTCAACTCCTGTTGTTATTTTAAAATTTTATTTACCATAATTTCTGACACTATGCAAGTCATGATATAAAACAAAGGTATCAAGACAGTTCCTGCTCAGGAGATATTACGTGTGGGTAGGTAGACAAAGAAGGATAAGTGGCACCTGGAAACAGAAGGAAGGATTTGTCTTATATAATTTATCACCTCTCTTCTTAATGTTACTATTTGACTTCTGTGGGGATTCAGGGTGCACAGCTTCTGATGAGATCAGGTTGATGTTGCCTGAGAAGCTCATTAAATTTAATTTCAGAAGGGACCATCTTGCTCATCTGACCTCCTGCGCTTCTCTGGCCACAGAACCTCACCTATCCATGCCTGTAAGAGACCCATAATCTCTGACTGAGTTACTGGAGCCCTCAAATCATGACAGGCTTAAAGTTCCACAGAATCCTCCATTTACTATAGTTTAAACACACAAGTGATGCATGCTCCATGCTGCAGAGGGATGTGAAAATCCTCCAGTGTCGTTGCCAATCTGAATGGGTGAAAATTGCTTCCTGACTCCAAATGTAGTAGTCAGCTGGACACGGAGTATATCAGTCAGATCTTTCAGACAGATATCTGGGAAAGCATTCTCTGTAGTAACTCAGAGACATCCCCAGCTAGTCTCTGGCTGTTGAGGATATTTGCTGCTGGGAGTTGCAGATGGGCCACATGCCATTGTGGGCATCTTATCATACCATCCCCTCCATAAACTTATCAGGCTTAGTCTTGAATCTAGTTAGGTCTTTTTGCCTGCACAGCTCCCCTTGGAAGGCTTTGTCAGAACTTCACTTCTCTGATGGTCAGATACCTTTATCCAACTTCAAGCTCAAACTTGTTGATGGACAGTTTATATTTGTTCTTGCATCAACATTGGTGCATTACTTAAATAATTCCTCTCCTTTTCAGTATTTATTCCTCTGATGTATTTATAGAGCGCAATCATACCTCTTCTCAACTTTCTTTTAGTTAGACTAAACAAGCCAAGCTCCTTGAGTCCTCTCTTGTAAGTTAGGTTTTCCATTCCTTGGATCATACTTAGTGCCTTGTCCAGTTTGAAGTCATCTTTTTTAAACATGGGACACTAAAACCGCACACAGTACTCCAGAGGAGGTCTCACCACTGCCTTGTTCAACAATAATACTTCCCTGTCTCTACTGGAAATATCTTTTCATACATCCATGTTTTTCATGACTGCATCACATTAACGTCTCATAGTCATCCAGTGATCAGCCAATACATACTTCCTCTGTTATTTCCAGCTGATGTGTGCCTAATAGCAAACATTCCTGTTGTTGGTCCCTAAGTAAATGATCTTGCGCTATTGATTTCATCCCATTTCTAGTACTCCAGTTTACAAGATTGTCCAGATTTTTTTATGTGATATTCCAGTCATCTTCTGCATTGGCAATGCCTTCCAATTTTGTAATCTGCAAATTTTATTAGAACACTCCCCCTTTTTGTGCCAGGGTCATTAATGACAATGTTAAATAAGACTGGTCCCAGGACTGATGCTTGAGGAACTCCACTAGTAACCTCCCCCTAGACTGACAAGTTCCTTGTTCACATTTCAATCCTCATCTTAATTCCTATTTTCTCCAGTTTAATCATTTCTGTTGTGGAATTGTATCAGATGCCTTACTAAAATCCAGGTAGATTAGATCTACTATATATCCTTTTGTCTTAAAAAAAAACAAAACAAAACAAAACAAAACAAAAAAACAAAAAAACAAAACAAAACAAAAAAAACCCAGTTATTTTCTCGAAGAAAGAGCTCAGGTTGGTCTGACATGATCTACGTTTTGTAAAATGTTGTATTTTAACTCAATTACTGTTTACCTCTATGTCCTTGATGACTTTCTCTTTCAACATTTGTTCTAAGATCTTTCATACAATTGCAATCAGACTAATTGACTTAGTTTCCTGAATCACTTCTGTCCCTTTTCTTAAAAATCGTATTATATTAGCATTTCTCCTGTCATAGGGCATGACTCCTAAGTTTATGTACCAAATGGACTGAATCTTGGCAATTTGGAGTGATTTGTTCATCACAGGCTGAAATAGTACAGTAGCTGCCTTGTGAACAAAACCCGTAGGAGATTGCAGATGCAGGGTATGAAATCTATATTTGCTTCTCAGCTGGCATTTCCCTGGCAATCTGAAAATGCTATGGGACAGACCCTGGCTGGTGTAAATTTGTTGGAGCTGTGACAGTTTACACCACAGTAACCCCTCAGTCAGTGTAAATTGGCCAATTTATATCAGCCAAAGTGATGGCCATCCCATTGAGAGGGTTGTGCTGCCAATAAACAGCCTGCTCTGGGATGGAAACTAAAAGAATTTTTACTTCCTTCTTTTGAGGACAAAATCTTCATCAGTAGAAAATCAATAAACATTGCACCCAGCTGGCTGGGTATTAAAATTATGCAAATAATGCATCATATTTTTACATAAAAATAACCCTCAAATGAGTACATTATCTTCTGTTTTATAATTGTTATTATTTTATTTTACATTTGCGTCTGTGCCAAGAGAATATGTATAACTGTGTGAGACTTATTTTCAGCTTTGTTTTTAACATGTGGAGAAAACAAGATTGAGAAAAAATACCAAAAATAGCATATATGTTTACCAAATGCAATTATTACTATGATAGATGGAGCTAAGGAAAGCGTTTGAAGGGTGAACAAACCCAACTGGTGGAAATTACAGGTCCAACATTACGGTATTAAACTTTTAAGTACCACAAAGCTTACTTTCAGGTACCTAATGTGTGGTGAGTTCTGTGTCCATGCATAATTTTAAAGCAAAACCAAAAATGAGCTTGGTGAGCCTGGACAAATACTGCAAAGTACATGGGTTTTTCCAAGCATGGCCAACTTGTTTTTCCTGGCTTGTACAGTAAGTTACACCACAAGAAATGTAAAAATCCACTGAAAAATCTAAACATTGTCAAGATTGTTTGATGCCATGATCTTTCTCTCTCAACTTTTATAAGTACTGCTTATGTCTTGTTTTTCCTTACACAGGGATTTTGGTTGTTTTTTGTGCAAGACCTGTGGCTTTAGTGTGTAAGTTACAGAGGGGTAGTCTTGTTAGTCTATTTCAGAAAAACAAACAAGGAGTCCTGTGGCACTTTTAAACACTAATAAATTTATTTATCACATACACTTTTATGGGTATAATCCCACTTCATCAGAGACATGAAATGGAAACTAGTGTGTTAGGTGTGTATCTACACATAGAAAAGGTCATAAGTTACAAGGTCAGTTCAAATAGTTCCAATGGAGCAGTCTGTTAGGCTATTTCAGCAAACCAAAGAAGAAATTTTGATTCATAGTGTGGATGCTGGTGTTAAAGAGCAATAGATGATAAGATGAGACTGTTAAAAGGGGAAACTACCTTGTAGTAAGTTAGCCATTCCAAGTCACTATTCAGATCTAATCTGATAGGGTCAATTTGCATATGAATTCCAGAGCTGCAGTTTCACATTGAAGTCTGGTTTTGAAACATTTTTTTTGCTGAAGTACTATAGCTGTCAGTCTGTAACAGCATGTCCAGGGGATTTGAAGTGTCCCCTCCTAGTTTTTTTGAATGTTACCATTCTCAATATCTGATATCTGATTTGTGCAGAGACAGTCCAGTTTGGCCAAGTGTAGCAGGGAAGAACAGTTAGCCCCCGGGTGGGAGGTAGCTGATTGCTAGTGCTGTCCCTGCTGGCCTGAAGAGGTCTTACGCAAAAGCCCACCCTGGAACCAAAGGGAGGACTATATAAGGGGGCGGATCCGTCAGCTCAGGGGGAAACAGAGAGGGAGATGGCTGTTGGAGCTGGCAGACCTCCCTCCCTGGGAGCTGCAAGGGGACAACTGACAGTGAGATCCCCCTCCCCAGGAGAGCCAAGGGGAGGAACGTTGGCTGGCTGCTCCCCTAGAGATAACTCCCCTAGGTGAAGACCTGGATGAGCTTCCCTCAGCAGAAAGCCTGGAGGAAGGGAAGCAGCCTGATGCTCATGAAGACCTAGACGAGCTTCCAGCTGCCTCAGGCCCTTGTGACCTGGAGGAGCTCCTGCTGGTGGATGGAGCGGAAGAATTGCCTGCATTGCCACCAGAAGACAGTGAGGGGCTGACCGGGATGCCCTGGGGAACTTATCCTGAGGCTCAGGAACACAGTGAGCAAGGTACCCAAGGGGGAACTGGGAGAAAGTGGCCCAGGGACAGCTGGTGAGTATACTGCTGCTATATGGTGTCAGTGTTTTGGCCAGAGCCCAATGACCCAGTGGCATGGCACTGCCACTGATAGGGCCCTGGGCTGGAAGGCAGTGGAGCAGGTGGGCCTGTGTTCCCCTCCCTTCCCCTGCTGGCATCCAGGCTCTGGTGTGCTTGCCTTACCCCTGCTGGGGTTGAAGGCCCTGAACACTTATGATTGTGCATTTAGAATCATAGAATCATAGGGTTGGAAGGGACCTCATAGGTCATCTAGTCCAACCCTCTTGCCTTACCCTGCTGGAGGATTGAAGGTCAAAGACTTTTTCTTAGACTCTGCCTCATCCTAGCAGGGCTAGAAGTCCCCAGATATAGGGGGAGTTGGGATGGGTCCTGCTGTGGGCTCCGCCCTGCCCATGGGCGATGGGGCTGCTGAAGGCTACCTAATTTACACCAAATATATAAGGCAGGGGGCATTTTTGGCTCATGATGGCATATATCATATTGGTAGATGCTCAGGTGAATGAGCCCCTGCTGAAGTGGCTGATTTGGTTAGGTCCTATGATGGTGTCACTGAAGTACAATATGCAGGCAGAGTTGACAAGGGGGTTTGTTACAAGGTAGGTACCTGGTTTAGTGTTTCTGTCGTATGGTGTGTAGCTGCTGGTGAATATTTGCTTAAGGTTGGGGTGAGGGTCTATAAGTGAAGGCTGGCCTACTTCCCAAGGCTTGAGAATGATGGATCATCTTCCAGGATAGGCTGTAGATCCTTAATGATGTGCTTGAGTGGTTTGAGTTGGGGGGAGTAGGTGATGACCAGTGGCGTTGTGGTGTTTTCCTTGTTAGGCCTGTCCTGTAGTAGCTGACTTCTGGGTACCCTTCTGACTCTGTCAATCTGTTTCTTCACTTCCCCAGGTGGGTACTCTAGTTTTAAGAACACTTGATAGAGATCCTGAAGGTATTTGTCTCCGTCTAACAGACTGGAGCAAATGCAGTTTTATCTTAGGGCTTGGCTGTAGACAATGGATCATGTGATGTGTCCCGAATGAAAACTGGAGGGCTGTAGGTAGGTTAAGCGGGCTGTAGGCACAGCCATCCCTAGAGGGGTGTGGGACCCCAGGCCGATCAGCCTGTGTGGGCCCCCACCCTCCGGCACTGGGGGAGCAGGGCCAGCTGGTCCAGAGGTCGTGTTCCGCTCTCCCACCCCATCTCTGGGCCATCCCTCCCTGCTCCCAGGACAGGGAACAGCTGGCCCAAGGGAGGGGTGGGAGACTGGAGCCTGGCTGGCCTCCTCTGCCCCTGGGCCAGCTATTCTCTGTCTTGGGGGTGGGGTGAGCTGGCCAAAAGTGCAGAAGGCAGTGCAAGGCAGTAGGAGGAAGGGAGGGCTGAAAGCCAGGCCAGGGTGACAGCAGTTCAGGCCACATGCTGCCCTGCTCATGGCCCAGGGAGCCATGAACCAAGGATGATCACCCCTCTTGCCCTTCCTCCCAGTGATGGCTCTGTCTGTAGGTTACTGGTATGTGGTGGTGTTTATGTGGCTGTCCCTTATTTGTACTATGTGTCTCCCATGTGGACTGGTCCAGGATGAGGTTGATGGTGGGATGTAAATAGTTGAAATCTTGGTGGAATTCCTCAAGAGCCTCCTTTCCATGGGTCTTGTATAGGTTGATGATCCCATCCATTCCAAGAGCTGCATGAAAGGAAATTTTGCCCACTGAAGAGATTGATTTATTAATTGATGGGGCCTTGCCAGGAGCCTCAAGACTGCTATCTGACATTTGGATACTAACTTATCCCTCAGAAACCTTGTTTTTCTTTTTGCCCCATCAAAAAATTAATTCTCCTGAAGTTAAATTATTGAAACATGATTCGACAATATGAGTAAGAATACTTCAAGCATGAAAACTATTTTGATGGAGAACTGATTTTTTACAACACAGAAGCTGTAAACAACTTTATTCCACACATGAAAAATGGTTTACAAGTCTGAAATTATTCCATGTTTTAGAAATGAATTCTTGTTAGAATTATTTAGCTTTCATGAGCTAGAACAAACAGCGACAATGTACATAGAATATAGAATGTGCATAGAGTGCCATAGGACAAACAGTAGCAATGTACAGCATAAAAACCCCCATGTAGTTCATGGGTAATTTGAATGGCAGTGTAATGCATTATGAAACGCACTTGTCTTAAAGTTGAAAAGGAAGAGATTCAGGGAGTGCAAGATCAAAGTTAATAATATAGGCAATCAAGAAAGTTATGGCTTAAATCAGGCAGTCTGATTTAAAAGAGAAACAGTTCTGAAAACTTAAGAAACATTTCCCATGTGTTCATAAACATTTGGTTGGTCCAAAGTCTTATAGATGTACACACTTTTGCATCTTTTTAAAAGCAAATATGCTCCAAAGGGAAAAGAACACTGCACTTTCTATAGATGAAAAGATGAAAGCATGGCCACAGGGCGCTTCAGAGGCTACCTACCACAATTCCTCTAGTGACACTTGGGGGAGTCACCATGATTATAAATGAGCTCGCTATGGTTCCTGTAGAAATAACTTCAGCGATGCATCTATAAAGCAGTAAATATTTTATTGTGAAATTCATTTACCCACAGATTATTTCAGACTTTCCTCTGTAACAAGTAACCCAGAAAGATGTTGCAGTTTGGCCTCTTTCACTGTTTCAGATGGCATGGTGCTTAGCCTCCTACCCCAAAATATTAAGAAGCACACAAAATTGTCATTACTAATCACAAATTATTTCCTGTTTTAGCTTTGTTGCCGGAGGTAGATCAAACACCCTGAATATTTCACATATTATTGAAGCTGCTGAATACCACACTTCACTTTCTTCTGTGCTGAGAATGGTAGGTGGGTGTCTTCAAAGAGGGGAGGCAAAGAGTTGCACTTCTGGGCATCAGAACATAAGATAAGTTTAATACACAGAAACATGACTGTTACAATGGACAATTTAACTCTCCTTTAAAGGTGAAATGCTTGGAATCACTGCAGATAATGGGTCCCACTTCTCCCAATCCCTCCTCTGCTCTTTTCAAACTGCCTCCTTCAGTTTGGATTTGCAGCATTCCAAATGTTTCATTTTCAGTGTAGACATTCCTAGGACCATACGTGTCACAAGTAAGGAAGTGAATTTTGGCTGGAGAGATTTTGTTTAGAGATGGTCAACAGCATAACTGGTCAAATTGTGGGCAGACTTTGAAGCAGTGGGCAGTGAAGCATTTAAGCATTGCTTTGCTGAATCAATTCCTGAGTCAACCCATAATTTAGATCAGTTTATTTTATTTTGCCATTTTCTAAGGAAACTATATATCCTGTTTAGAACTTTGGTGTATAATCCTGAAATGAAATGAAATGAAATAAAATAAAAAACCCTTGATGTTAATGGAAGAACCATTATGAATATGGACTACTTTTGTAAGGAAAGATTTTTCTGGTTGGTCCAGCTAACTTGATTTTAAAGACATTGAAGAAAAGTGAGAGAAGCTACTGAAGTGTTTTCGCTGCCATTAAGTTCAGAGCGTGAAACAAAACTAGCTCAGCTTTCAGCTTTCACAGGATCTTTGAGAAGACGGTATCCCAGGCTATTAAAAGTGAGTGAATCTCAAAAGTTTATATGAATTTCACATAAATTTGAATAACTCAGAACTTGAACTCAAGTTATAACAAACATTTGAAAGGATTTTGGATTGAAGGCTTGTCGTCTTTATAGGATCACTTCTGGTTTGGTTACACATGGATTTGGCGGGGGGTGGGACAACAATAAAAAACCCCCACTACCTTTAACTTATAGATCTTATAGATGTATTTTTAATGAGGTTATCCTGTTTCTTGTTCTCCAGACTATAAAGGCATTTTTCTTAGACAGGGGCTCGAGCTGAAGAAATGTTGAGCTTAATGTTGAGCACTACTGGTTGATGATGGGGAAGTCTGACTTTTTTTTTGGTCATATTTACAAAACTTTGGCAATCTGGATTCAGATTTCCAATAACCCCAAATTTCTTGATTATTTAAATCAGGTGTGTAGATTTGGGCCCACTTCTAATATTAAAATAGGACAAATAGAGCAAAACAAGATAAAGACCATGAGCTACCAAAAAGCAAGCTGTGGGCTCACTATTAACTTTTATGACTTTTCTGTGAAAAGAACCACCTGAATAAAAAAGAAAATTTTCTTCTTAAACTACTATAGAGGTTCCTATTTTTGTCCAGCTCATTCCCATGCTATCTTTTTTCCATGTCTCTCAACTTGTGGCAGAATACCTGAAAAATAATGTTTGGGAAGCATTGCCAAATTTTTCAATATTTTATTGTGAGATGCAGTGAGGATTTGTGTTGCAGAGTGAAAATGTGTCTGTAAAACGTCATTTTCTCATGGAACTTCTGTGTTCTACACCATGTGCTATTTTATTCCTTTCCTTTGCTATCAGCGTCCCCAGCTTCTATTGAAAAATAATCGGATGAATTTGTGATACTGCTATTGCATCTGACCTGCACCATGAGTGATTCTCTCCCTTCTTTACAAGGCTTGAACTGGTAAATACATGAAGAAACTCAGACACAGTATTTGGATTGAGTAGGAGCACAGCAAAGAGCAACAGAGTTTGTAAAAGTGAAAGCTTTTTGAGACAGAGAACTCTGTTTTATTTATCGCATGAGCTTTTGTGGGAGAAAATCCCACTTCGTCAGACGCTTCTGTATTAGAAGTCAGGAATATGTTTGTTATATCTGTATTTCAATTTATGTGATTCTGGGAAACACCCCAGACAGCACGTCTGCAGTCATTGTCTCCTTAATGGCCCATTAAGGGAACCACAGGTACAATGGGCCTAGGGAGAAGCCTGCTCAGTAAGTCACCCAGACTGACTATGAGACAACCCCCTTTTGATCTGTAAAATCTCTACACACTATGGGGAAGGCCAGAGGTGATAAAAGGTGGCAGCACCAACTCCATTTTGTCTTTAGTCTCCAGTCCTCAACCAACACCCATCTCTGGATCTATTCATCTGTGACTGGACAAAGGATTAAGACCCACCCAGGTGCTAGGTGTCTACCCAAAGAACTGAACAAGCCTAAAAACTCCAAATTCTTCCAACACCTTGCTTTACATGGACTCTAAATCATCTGTCTTTATGTGATTCACTTTGATCCATTATTTTATTTCTTTTCTTTGCATATTAAACCTTATAGTGCCTACATATAAACCATATCGTCGTTTCTAGCAAGTTACAACCTTTCTGTTGGTACCAAACATGGCATAGCTCCGATGGATATTGCAGTTGTAAAATATTAATATGAAAAATATCATAAATGGTCTCCTATATCCAGACAGTGTCATACTCTTATCTTTATTAGTTAATGAAAAGTTTGTTTTTAAATAAACCCTTTGGTAAACACAGTATGTCATGACAGGTGTTCATCCATCAGCCACTGAGCTCACACATCATGTGCTGTGTGACACAAGACTATGCCTCTACATATCCAAGGTGTTCCTGTACAGGTGGTTGATCCCAGACACTTATGTGTTGTTGCCTGCCTACTGCAGTTAAAAAAGAACTTGTCACAGTTTTCCCTTGGCTGCAGGCATATGCTGAAAGGCACGGGGAGGTATTACAGAGGGAAAGTGTGGCCTGCAATGAAAGTTTCTGTGACAGTTCCATGATTCTGATTACATGCTCGTTGTTTTGAGACAGATATATAGCAAAGGCTCGTCCGTGTTCCAAACCCTTGACTCACTTCCAACACATGCAGGCAAACATACATCCTATTGCTTGCGGCGGAGGGATGGGGGAGTCAATGATTCTATTTGATTAATTCAGGATCTGGAGGAACCTCAGGTCCATTTAATATGTTACTGATCTGGCAGAGGAATCCAGAGGGACTAACAAAAAGAATGCAGAGGGTAAGTATGATTGCTTTATAAATACATTAGAGGGGTAAATAGCAGGGAAGGAGAGGACTTATTTAAGTTCAGCATGAATGTGGACACAAGAACAAATGGATATAAATTGACCATCAGAAAGTTTACACTTGAATTTAGATGAAGGTTTCTAACTACCAGGGGAGTAAAGTTCTGGAACTGCCTTCTGGTGAGGTGGGGAGAGAAAACTAACTGGCTTCAAGACTAAGCGTGATAAAGTTATGGAAGGGATGGTATGAGGGGACAGCCTAAGTTGGCAATTGACTGATCTTTGACTACTAGTGGTAAATATGCCCAATGGTCTGTGATGGGACATTAGATGGGGTGGGGTTTGATTTATCAAAGAGAATTCTTTCTGGGTATCTGGCTGCTGAGTCTTGTCCATATTCTCAGGGTTTTTGACTGATTGCCATATTTGGAGTTGGGAAGGAATTTTCCCCCAAGGCAGATTGGCAGAGTCCCTGCAGGATTTTCGCCTTCCTCTCTGCAGCATGTGCCATGGGTTGCTTCCTCATGGATTCTCTGTATCTTGAAGTCTTTAAATCATTATTGAATTACTTCAATTACTCTATCATAGGTTAGGAGTCTATTATAGGAGCAGATGGGTGACGTTCTGTGGCCTGCGCTGCACAGGAAATCAAACTAGATGATCATAATGATCCCTTCTGACTTTACAGTCTATGAATCTAATCATCTGCATATTTCAATATTTATGTACCAAACAAAAGATTATTTTTAGTACAGAAAGGTGACACCCCTTACTTCTTTCCTGAATAATACATGGTACTGTATTTTGATAATATCCTGGATATTGGTCAATGCTGGCCATTCACCTCATAAGGTATCACATTTTCTATCACTTATTTGAAATGACACTTCTCACAACATGGCTCTTCCTCCACCCGAAGTGAGGGTCACTGAAGGAAATGGAGACCTTCTAACCAACAGTGATCTGATCATGCAGGGTGCTCTGCATGGGCAGGTCCCTTCACACACACAAAAGTCTTCTGAAGGAATTGGGTTTATGCATGGACACCCGTGGATGTCAAATTACTAGAGTCACATTATGTTAGGCAGGAAGGCATAGAACTTCGCATGGCTGGTGTTAGGGAAAATGGCACACTCGAGGACCTTTCTTTGGTACTCTTTAAGTATTGCTCACTGAGCAGTGGGCAGCCATTCAGCAGGCAGAGCAGCAGCAGGTGGAGGGGCACTGAAGACGTCATGCTGCTTGGAAGGTGGAGAGGGGATGTTTATGAGTGCCTTGCTCTTTGAAGACCTCTTTATCTCCTCCCCTCAATTCCTGGGTGAGCATGGCTATTCTGCAGCCTCTTGACCACATCATCCTCTCCCGCCTCACCAGCACCACCCTGGGAAGTTGCCCACTTGTTAAAAAGCTGGTCCTGTGTACAGGTAGCAGCTGGGTAACTGTGGATGAGTGTCATGTGCAGAAGGAATAGCAAATATGGCAGGCAATCAGCTTAGCTTAACAAAGAAGTCTTTACTGAGCTTAAACACAAAAAGGAAGCTTACAAGAAGAGGAAGCTTAGACAGATGACTGAGGAGGGGTATAAAAGTACTGCTTGAGCATACAAGAATGATATCAGGAAGACTAAAGCACAGCTGGAATTGCAGCTAGCAAGGGCTGTGAAGGGCAACAAGAAGGGTTTCTACAGGTATGCTAGCAACAAGAAGAAGGTCAGGAAAAGCATAGTCCCCTTAGTGAATTGGGGAGGCAACCTAGTGAGAGATGATGTGGAAAAAGCTTAAGTACTCAAAGCTTTTTTTGCCTCTTATCTTTACAAACAAGGTCAGCTCCAAGAGTACGGCGCTGGGCAGCAAAGAATGGGGAAGAGGTGAGAAGCCTTCACTGATGAAGGAAGAGGTTCAGGACTCTTTAGAAAAGTTGGATATGCACAAGCACATGGTGCGAGATGCAGTTTATCTAAGGGTGCTGAGGGAGTTGGATGATGTTGCACAGTCATTGGCCATTATCTTTGAAAACTTGTGGTGATTGGAGGAGATCCTGGATGATTTGTAAAAGACAAATATAGTGCCCAGCTTCAAAAAAGGGAAAGAGGAGGATCCAGACAACTATAAATCAGTTAGTCTCATCTCAGTCTCTGGCAAAATCATGGAGCCGGTCCCAGAGGAATCCATTGGCACTTGAAAGGGACAAAGGTGATCAGGAGCTTTCAGCATGGATTCACCAAGGGTGAGTCATACATGAACAACATGATTGCCTTCTATGATGACGTGAATAGCTCTGTGGATATAGAGAAAGTGATGGACATTTATATATCTTGATTTTAGCAATGCTTTTAGTACTGTCTTCTTGGGTTAAATGAATGGACTATAAGGTAGGCAGAAAGTTGTCTAGCTCATCAGGGTCAGCAGGTAGTGATTAGTGGTTGGATGTCTAATTGGCAGCTGATGGCAAGAGGAGTACTCCAGGAATCAGTCCTTGGTCCAATTTTGTTCAACATCTTCATAAGTGATCTGGAGGATGGAGTAAATTGCACAAGGAGGCTGGAATAGATTGCAAACCCTCCACAAGTTGCAGATAACATTAAGCTGGAGGGAGTGGTAGATACCCTGGAGGGTAGAGGTAAGATATAGAGTGACCTAGACAAATTGGAGGATTTGGTAAAAAGAAATCTGATGAGGTTCTACAACGAGGGAGAGTCCTTCACTTAGGATGGAAGAATCCTATGCACTGCTAGAGATTGGGGACTGACTGGCCAAGCAATAGTTCTGCAGAAAAGGAGCTGGGGGTTACAGTGAACAGGAAGCGGGATATGAGTCAATGGTGTGTCCTTGTTGTCAAGACAGCTAATGGCATATTTGGCATCATTAGTAGGAGCACTGCCAGCAGATCAAGGAAGTGATTATTCTCCTCTACTTGGCACAGGTGTGGCCACATCTGGAGTGTTGTGTCTAGTCTAGGGGAGAGAGTCCAGGAGAGGCAACAAAAATGTTTAGGTTGCTGAAGCATATGACTTACAATGAGAAACTAAGGAAATTAGGCTTGTTTAGTTTGCAGAAGAATGAGGGGGATTTGATAGTGGCCTTCAATTACCTGAAAGGGGGGTTTCAGGGAAGATGGAGCTGGGCTGTTCTCAGTGGTGGCAGATGGCAGAAAAAGGAGCAATAGTCTCAAGTCGTGGCAGGGGAGATCTAGGTTGGATATCAGGAAGTCTTTTTCCCTAGGAGGGCAGTGAAGTGCTGGAATGGGTTACCTAGGGAACTGTTGGAATCTCCATCCTTAGCAGTTTTTAAGGCCTGGCTTCACAAAGGACTGGCTGGGATGATTTGGTTGAAGTTGGTCTTACTTTGAGGAGGAGGTAGGACTAGATGACATCCTGAAGTCCCTTCCAACCATAATCTTCTGTGATTCTTCAGTAGGGCTGGTTGGAGGACTGCGTGAGGTATCTCTTGTCACAGAATGAAAAGGGGGCTGAAAAAAGTGTTTTTTCCTGGGTTTAAAACAAAAAAGAGGCAAACACTAAAATTTAGTTTGGTCAAGTTTGGTTTGGCTTTTTATGAAACTGGAGAGAGATGAGCTTGAAACAACAAGTGCTCTTGGGGGCTGGTGTTATACAGTTCTGGTGTGTGATGTTTTTCTAGCAGCCTCTCTTTGCTGTCAGCAGAATGCTATTTCTCTAGACTCACTGTGGGAGGCAACAGATTTCTTGGAAAAGAAGGTTGGCTTGACACCCACAGGCTAGCAGTGTTTTCACAAGAAGGAACATGACTACATATGACTCTTGAAAGAAGATTAGCGGCACTGTGATTTGTAAAAATTGCTGTTGTGTGTGTGTGTGTATTTTTTCTCTCTCTCTGAGTCTGAACTCTAGCAGGTAGGTGTTATTGAGTGAAGCAGTTCTGGCATGATTTCTATCCACATACAGTAAAATGGGAGTGAAAGATGACACACTATAGTGAGGGGGAGGCCAGCACAACTGAGAAATAGAGGGGGCGAGAAAGGCAGATTGGCTC
Source organism: Podocnemis expansa (assembly GCA_007922195.1). Taxonomy (NCBI): domain Eukaryota; kingdom Metazoa; phylum Chordata; order Testudines; family Podocnemididae; genus Podocnemis; species Podocnemis expansa. The sequence continues at coordinate 53,651,772 of ML681989.1, forward strand.
AGATTTTTTTCTCTCCTGTTCCTCTGCAGTAGAAACCATTTGAAGGTCTTCACCATTGGGCTGGAAATTACATAAATGCAGAAACTTTCCCCTCCCTATATCTTGTGTTGCCAAATAGTCAATATGGTTCTACAATAGCATGGACAGAGCATCTATGTGGCAGAGAAAAAGTGCTTGAGGGGAACGCCTGCTCTTGAAATACAATGCAAACATATAGATGTTTCCCTTGGCATTCTGAAGTCTCATGATAAAGTAAACCATGCAAGAGAGACAAGTTTGACCTCAACAAGTTGTTTTTAGCCTCAATAGCATAAGTTTTTTGCAAAGTCACCAGATCCATAATACTCCAGAGTAATTTATTACTTGTAAATTAGGGTATCAGAATCTGGTCTTAAATAATTAAAAAGGGCTCAGGTTGCATCTAGGGACATTTATTCCAAACAACTGTATTTTAGGGAATTAAAATAAAAAGAGCCAAGCTTATCAGTTGGTTCTTGCCTTCTTAATAAATGAAGAACACTGATAGATGGATAACAAGCCAGTTTTCATTTATAACAAAATCAGAGGGAAATTCTATCAATGTTTATGAAATAAACAAGGGACTTGTTATCAGTAACAAACTATTGGTGATATTATATGCAAACACAAATACTATGATGGAGTGGAGCCACAATATATGAAGAGCTTAACAAGAACACTTATGCTAGCCGTTACATGCATCTAGAACAGAAAGAATAGTCTACTCTAGAGATAGTAGCATTGGTTTGTGATGACTAAGGTCTTGCTTTACAGGGAGAGTTAATAATAGTTTATAAGCTAAAGTGAACAGGAAGGATTTTGGGTGAGCTTTCTAAAGAGGAAGTGACTCACTTTCTCTGTAGGAATGTGTGTCAGATAGGTGAGGCTGGAACAGTTAAGGAACACCCCCCAACTGTGTAGAGTCACGGAAGTGGACAGAAAGGAATGTTGTGTCTCAGATCAGGAAAGCCTTTCATAAGTGCACTGTAGCACAGTGTGCCCTTGGCCATAACACCTCACGCTGTGATCCTGTCAGATTTCATAACCAAAGAAGGATCAAGCTGAGTCATTACAAGGATGGGTAATATTGGAGGAAAAAAACCAGGCTCTATAGGGAGTGGCACTGGTGATTCAATGCCTGGGATTCTTCCCACTGAGTCAGTGCTGAACCAATTACTAAATCAGACGTTGGTGACATTGAGCTGCTGGAAGTGCTGCCTTTTAAATCAGATATCACTTTTTTAAAAGCTGCAGTCCCACCACCATGCACCCCACAGTGTGGATTCCCTGCACTTCTTCATTCTTGGGTAAGACAGTGGGCAAAATTTTCTAAGCAGCTAAGGCATATTTTCAAAAGCAACTTTCAATGAGACATAAGTTTTGTGGGTACACCAACACTTAGATTTGGTTTATACTTATAACTTAGATCAATTTAACAATCTCACCCCAAGATGTGAAAAATTCACTCTTTGGGAAAGATGTAGTTAAGCTGAGCTAAGCCGCAGTATAGACATTGCTATCCTGATGGAAAAATTCTTCCGTTGACATAACTACCCCCACTTGAAGGGTGGATATTTATGCAGAAAAAAACATCTTTGCTTAGATTCTGAGCACCTAAATCACTTTTGAAAATGAGACTTAGACTCAGTCATGTGGGTGCTTTTGAAAATTTTAGCTCTGTCTGCACTCTTGGGGCCCAATCCAAAACCCACTGATGTCAAGGGAAATAAAGCCATTGATCTCAGGGGGCTTTGGATCAGAATTTTAGACTGTAAACTCCTTATGGCAAGAGTCAGTTTTTACTCTGTTCTGTATGGCCAAGCATGCTGTTATCACTCAACAAATAATTATTATTATTATTTTCATTTATGACTTGGAGCATGGAGGGGACTTACAAAAACTGTGGATGACACAGGAGGGGGAGGGGTTGCAAGCAATTTGAAGAGCAGGATCAGAATTCAAAATAATATTGATAAACTGGAAAAAATGATCTGAAATCCATAAGATTAAATACAATAAAGGAAAGAGCAAAATGCTACACTTAGGAAGGAAGAATCAAATATACAAATACAAAATTGAGAATAACTATTTAGACAGCAGTAATTGCTGAAAGGGGCCTGAGGGCTATCGTGGATCACAAACTGAACATAGCCAACAGTGTGACACTGTTGTGCAACAGGCAAACTAAATCCTGGGACATGCTAACAGAAGTGTTGTTTGTAAAGCACGGGAGATATTTGTTCCACTCTACTGTGTACTGGGGAGCCTCAGCTGGAGGCCCGTGTCCAGTGTGGGGCACCACACTTTAAGAAATATATCAACATAATAGAGCAGGCATGGCCAAACTGTGGCTCAGGAGCCACATGTGGCTCTTGAATGAAAAATTGTAGCTCCTGGAAAAAAGTCGACAAATCAGTTTAGGAAAGTAGCCCCAGCCTAGGAGTTTAGGAGGGGGGTCAGGACTGTGGGGAGAAGAGCAGCATGGTCGGTGATGGGGGGGGGAAGAGGGAGAAGTATGGCATGGTCAGGATTTTAAAAAACTTGGCACTGGCCTGCAGTCTTCTACATCGAGCAGCAGCTAAGTTTTTACTGTCTAGGCCTAATTTTCATGGTAACCTTAAGTAATTATTAGAATTTGACATTAGTTGGATCGATATTTGTCCTCTTTTTATGATAAAATTAAAGTGTGCAAAGAATTTTAAACTTAGTAATTTTGGAGTAGGTAAAAGTATGTGGCTATATGTCTCAGTGTGGCTCTCAAAGGTTTAATAATCAACTTGTGCGGCTCTTGAGTTCCATAAGCTTGGCCACCCCTGTAATAGAGCAACCAAAATGATAAAATATTTAGAAAACATGACCGCTGAGAAAACATTGGCAGACTTAGACAAAAGACTGTGGATGTATAAAAGACTGGTATGCAAAGAATGACCAATTGTTCCCCATATAGAAGGAACGTAGGATGTGAAGGCATAGGCATAGTTACATTTTTATTAGAGAAATGCTAGAAGAAATTATAAAAGCATCACTGATAAAGTTTGCAGATAGCACAAAAGTTTGGCAGAGTGGTAAATAATGAAGAGGACAAATCAATGATTCAAACTGGGTGCAGGTAAACAATGTTCATTTTAATATGGGTACATATAAACGTACACAGCTAGAAACAAAGAATGTCGGACATACTAAAAGGATGAGGGGGACTCTGTCTTGGGAAACAGTAACATTGAACAAAGTTTTGGGTGTGGGGGTGGATAATCAGTTGAATTTGAGCTTCTAGTGTCATGCTGTGACCAAAAGGACTAATGTGATCCTTGGATACATAAACAGGGGGCACTTGATGAGGAATAGGAAGGTTCAGAGGCCCATTGGGGGCCTGAAGCAAGAATATTTTACCCCTCCCCACACAATATATACTTAATAAAGGAATGGGGGGGTTCCCCTTGAGCAGCTTGGGTGTTTAAGCAGTTGCTTGGTGTGCTTATGCCTAATGTCAGCTTTGTATTATCCCTGTATCTGGCATTGGTGTGACCTCTTCTGGAATATTGTGCCCAGGTCTGGTGTTCACAATTCAAAACAGATGTTAGTAAACTGGATAAGATTCAGAGAAAAGCCACAGAAATAATTAAATGATTAGAAAACATGCTTTATAGTGATATACTCAGGGAGTTTACTCGATTTAGTTTAAAAAAGAAAAGGTTAAGGGGTGACTTCTTTTTACTGTCTTCATGGCAGCTCATTATATTATATATTATATTATTATATACCTACATGAGGAATTAATATTTGATAAGGGGCTCGTCAGTCTAGCAGAGAAGAGTATAATACAGTCCAAAGGCTGGAAGTTGGAGCTAGACAAATTCAGACTGGAAATAAATCATACATTTCTAACAGTGAGAGTAATTAACTATTAGAACAATTTATGAAGGATTATGAAGGATTCTCCATCACTGACCATTTTTAAATCAAGAGTAGATGTTTTCCTAGAGGATATACTCTAAAAAAGTGTTTCAGGGGAGTCCCATGTCCTATGTTATACAGGGAAGTCAGGCTAAATTGACACAATGGTCCCTTCTGGCCTTGGAATGTATGAATTTAGTCTGTACCCAGGCACATTTCGTAAGCTCTTAGGAAAAAAATTCCAACTATAAGGTGTCCTATGGAGGTTATGGAACCCTCATCACTGGATATTTTTAAGAACAGTTTAATCCAATGTCTATCAAACATAATCTAGGTATACTTAATTGTGCTTCAGAGCAGGAAAATAGATCAGACTTACTGTCCTTTCCAGCCATACATTTCTATGACTGTAACAAAAATGTAAAAGCAAGGTCCTCCTAAGCACTTGTAGCCATTAAAGAGTCAATGGTACTCTTTGTAAGAATAAAGTCAGTAACCATGTTCAAACTTGAAAATCTAGAGCAACTATTTACCCAAGGAGTGTTGTAGAATTCATTACCTGTCAGGCAGTTATGGGGACTATCTCATCTCTCATTATTCTGAAGCTCTCTTACACTGTAAGCTTTCCAGGGCAGAGAGGATCTTTTTAGACATTTACATTTGTGCAGCACGTAGCACGTAGAGGCCTGATCACAATTGTGGGCTTTGGAAGTTACTGCCACTTCTTCTATTGCTTGGCCATTAAGATTAGCTCCTGCTTCTTGTGCTTTTGGAGGCTGTGAAAGCCTAGGTGGGTAGGTTTGTTTGTTTGTTCTGCTCTTCAGTGGTTCTTCTTTATAGCCTCCTCCTTTTTCTCCCTTTCCATTAATTTCTGTCATGCTCATTCATTCTCTATCACTTCTCCTTTCCACAATTATTTTTCCCAGGAAAACAAGATGAAACAATTACATCAACCTTTCTGATGGGCTACCATCTCTGATCAAAATGATTTTGGAAAATTGCAGCTGTTCATGAATCTCTTTGCAGCAGGAGTCATTGATTCCAAGTGCTGGGTAGACAGATGCTAAAGCAGCTCTCAGGGTAGGGGAGATACCTCTCTGAAGAGCCCTGGAATTTGGAGGAGATGCTTTGCAGAAGACAGACTTTTTTAAGTGTATGAGAGGCACTTCCTAAGGAGACATGGCTTCAGAGGAATGGCACCCACTTGAAGGGCTGCCACACAACAATAATGAGCTGCCGTGAAGCAGAACACCAGCAGTGCTACCGTCATTCACAGTTCATCCTGGAAATTGGAACTTCCTTTCGCCCACATTGTGTTGAACATCTTGGATTTTGTTCCACTCATTCCTCCTCTGCTTTCCCTCCTCATCCATCCCTCGATAGGATTCTGAATGGTCATGCTAACTGACAAAGATAAGACACAGGCTGAGAAGGACACACACTGTAGGGAGCAGAGTTTGACCTCTTTAGTTCTTCTCCCACGAAAGCTCATGTGATAAATAAATTTGTTGGTCTTTAAAAGTGCCACAGAACTGCTTGTTTGTTATGCATGTTTCTTCAAAGAAAAGCTATTAAAACTTTTTTTTGGTTTCTGACTTCTGGCAAGATCAGTGACCATGCTTTATTTGGAGAAAGACTTTTTTTAAATACAAGCTGATGGAAAAGCTTGAGTAAAAGCATTATTTTTCATTTAATACCTTACAGCTGTTAAAGGTTGAATTCTTTCTAGATTCCGACATGATTCACATCACAGTTTAGTATGTGAGTACTAACACAAGTGAATTTATCTTCACCACCCCCTTGTTGGGCTGGGAAGTATCATCCACATTTTACATTTTTCTCTCTGAAGTACAGAGAGATTAAGTGACTTTCCTCATGGTCACAGAGGGAATCTATGGTAGAACTTGGCATGAACTTACTTCTCCAGAGTGTGAGGCCATTGCTTTAACTTCCTCCTGTCCTATTTACTAGCTGATGACATGAATTAGTCACAGCTGAGAACAGTCATGTCAACACAGGATGAAATATTTTTTTATAAATGTATTCATGAAGAGATGATGGCAGGGCATGGAGTCTTCCTGTTACAGCCTTGGGGATGCCTCATACAGACAAAAAGTTTCATCGCTTCCAAACAATCTTCGCTCTGTAAATAGAGATGAAAATCCTAGATCTGTGCATTTTGAAATGCTGGGGAAAGTTTGGATCCACAACCAAATCTAAACATTATTGCTTCCTTATCTCTGTAATCATTTTACTCAAAATTCTGGACAGAATTCCCAGTCCCTGCCCTGCAAATTCTGAAGAAGTTCAAATCTGTTTTTCAATCTGAATGTTGTGGCTTGGGTTCCTCTCTAATGATTTTCAGACTGCAATCATTTCTTAGAATGTTGAACAATCATTTCTTCACATCCATGTTGCAGTGTTCATTGTTCAGTGAAGGCTATGAGAAATCCCCTACTGTGTGGGGATTTCAGCACTTCTGCCTAGTCATAATGCTGAAAAACAGCAATGTTTAAAGCAGCATTGTACAGTGAGTTCGGCACAGATTTCTTTACCAAACACCCTCACAATCAGGCAAGGTGCGCATTGGTGGTGGGAGAAATTCAGTGAAACAAATTCTAATAAATTTCTAACTCATTCTGTTTAACCTCTTTATATATCTCCTGGTACTTCTTGTTTCACATAAAGTAAAGAAGAATTTGTCAATATCACTTTTAACAAAGAATAGTTGGAAGAACTAAAGTCTCAGCCCTAGCCTACACTTAAAGGGCTTTTTGGTGGCAGTTGAGCGGCAGGTACGCAAGGCACATAAAATGCCTTGCAAAACTGCCAGCATATTTCTAAGCCGCTGGGACACACTGCTGAAAGCTAACCACAAATGGCTTGCAGTCATCTTTCAGCTGCATCTCCTGGGGGCAGGACTTCTGGCGCTAACCTTCCAGAGTGCAGCAGTGAATATATATACTCACTGCTAATTGTGCCCAGAACGTTGGGCTGGTGGCAGTGATTTTGCTGCCATCAGTTAAGACATACCCTCAGTCAGCAGGTCTGGTTAGTGCACAGTCTGATGTCTTACCAATGACTTTATGAACTTGCTGAACCACTGGAAATTCTCTCTGAAAATACTTCCCAGAGGGCTGGAGAAAAGCTGATGAAGTATTGACTTTTTTAAAATGTGTGAAGAGCTTCTTTGGTCATTACAATATAATAAATAGAACTCCAGTCCATAGTGGAACAAATATTAAATGAAAAACTTGGAAACACATAAGAACCATTGTCTGGAGTCAATAAAAAAAAATCACAGAAATGGTTTTAATACTTAGTCCCTGCTCCAAAAAGCTTACAATTTGGTTTTTTTGTTCTCTGTTTACATAGTGCTTTATACATTTGGGAAACAATAACAACAACTAAACAGGTGACTTTATTAGAATTGTTAAAACGGTGTTATCACTAAAGCTATGTTCTCTCTCTCTCCACCCAACTGCAGAGCTTCCCCTCCTAAAACCATATCCTTTTACCTGACTTCCTTCTGCAGATTCAAGGAAATATTACACTGAACCACACAGGCCCTAAATCTACTTCCACAGATATCAATGGGAGTTTTGCCATTGACTTCCATGGGAATGAGATTCAACCCTTAGAAGAAAATTGAATTATAAATAACATGTGGGTTGGATATATAGACTGTGCTCCAAGATAAGACTGCTAGTGGAATACTGTGTCCAGTTTGGGCATCACACTTTAAAATTGCTATTGAAAAATTGGACAAGGCACTAGGAAGAGCTACAAAAATGATTTGAGCTATGGAATAAAAATCTCAAAATGCTAGACTTAAGTAGCTCAGTTCACTAACCGGTGACTTGATCACGGTGTATGAACACCTACCTTCCCATGCCAAAATGTCTCATGTCAGTGGCCATTTTAAGCAAGACTGGATATTTTTCTAAAGAATGTTTTACTTTATTCACAAGTTATTGGGCTCAGTATTGGTCACATGCATAATAGTGAAGAGCAATTCCCTCCCACTGCAGGAACTGCTGAGTGAAATTCTAAGGCTTGTGTTATACAGGAGAACAGACTTGATGATCATAATGGTCCTTCTGGCATCAAACTTGGTTCTGTTCAATATTTTTATCAATGATTTAGATGACGTCATGGGGAATACACTTATAAAGTTTGCGAATGATGCCAAGCTGGGAGGGGTTGCCAGCGTTTTGGACAAATTAGTGAAATGGTCTGAGGTAAATAGAATGAAATTCAATAAAGACAAGTGCAAAGTACTCCACTTAGGAAAGAACAATCCATTACACGCATACAAAATGGGCAATGACTGCTTAGGAAGGAGTACTGTGGAAAGGGATCTGGGTGTCATTGTACAGTAGTTTTCAACCAGTGTGCTGGGAGAACTGTCCAAGTCTGCTGTGAAATTTTGTACAAAGGTAATGAAAATAAATGTAAAAAAACTTTTTCACCTTAAACAATATTCTATCCAACCAAACTTATAACTCGTAGGCTGTGTTCACACAGCACTTTTGTTTTGAAACAACCTCGTTGTTTCGAAACAAAAAAAACCATGTTCACACGACGCACAGTTGTTTCGAAACAAGGGGAAGCCCTTGTTTCGAAACAACTGTGTTGTTTCGAAACAAGTTAAACCCCATTTGGGGACGAAACAAACTTCGTGTGAACATGTTGTTTCGGAACAAAGTGTTCCGAAACAACAGTG